>SJYT01031753.1:6827-52400 GCA_006410635.1 Cephalophus harveyi
TAATTTAAGAGTGATTATAAAAGAATCACTCATCTTAAAGGTCAAGAATAAGATCAGATTTTTTATATATTAGATGAGAAATTCATAAAAATAATCCTTGAGAGTGACTTTCATACACTTTTCTCGCTTTAGACAGAACAGAATGTGAAAAGAAGAGAATGACAAAGAAGGTTTAATCATTTAAACAGTATAATAAAATTAATGAACTACATATACAAATATACTGACATTAAACAGAAGACACACCTTTGAAAGTATTCCTGTGATGTTTCCAGAATTTAATTATACAGTAGAAATCAAACAGGCCATATTATATTCTCTGGCAACTTTGTATTATATTCTCTGGCAACAAGATAGAAATTAATCACTAAGTGTAATCGAAACAAGCTGAAAAAACCACTTGGAAATTAAACAACATTCTATTAAATAAGGATTGGTTCAAAGAAGAAATAAAAAGTATAATTACATGCTATTTAGAAAACAGAAAAAATGAGAACAATATTTATCAAAACTGATGGGAAAAGTTACCCTTTACCTAAAGTCACAGTAAACAAAAGAGTTGGAAATGCAGTACCTGGATGCAATCTCAAAAACAACAAAATGATCTCTGTGTATTTCCACAGCAAACCATTCAATACCACAGTAATCCAAGTCTTTGCCTCCGCCAGTAATGCTGAAGAAGCTGAAGTTGAACTGTTCTATGAAGACCTACAAGACCTTCTATAACTAACACCCCCAAAAGATGTCTTTTTCATTATATGGGACTGGAACGCAAAAGTAGGAAGTCAAGAAATACCTGGAGTAACAAGCAAATTTGGCCTTGGAATACAGAATGAAGCAGGGCAAGGCTAATAGAGTTTTGCCAAACACCTTCTTCCAACAACAATGAAGATGCTACACGTGAACATCACCAGATGACCAACACCGAAATCAGATTGATTATATCCTTTGCAGCCAGAGATGGAGAAGCTCTATACAGTCAGCAAAAACAAGACCAGGAGCTGACTGTGGCTCAGATCATGAACTCCTTATTGCCATATTCAGACTTAAATTGAAGAAAGTAGGGAAAACCACTAGACCATTCAGGTATGACCTAAATCAAATCCCTTACAATTATACAGTAGAAGTGAGAAATAGATACAAGGGATTAGATCTGATAGACAGAGTGCCTAATGAACTATGGATGGAGTTTCCTGACATTGTACAGGAGGTAGGGATCAAGACCATCCCCAAGAAAAAGACGTGCAAAAAGGCAAAATGGTTGTCTGAGGAGGCCTTACAAAGAGCTGTGAAAAAAGAGAAGTGAAAGGCAAAGGAGAAAAGGAAAGATACACCCATTTGAATGCAGAGTTCCAAAGAATAGCAAGAAGAGATAAGAAAGCCTTCCTCAATGATCAGTGCAAAGAATTAGAGGGAAACGATAGAATGGGAAGACTAGAGATCTCTTCAAGAAAATTAGAGATAACGAGTGAACATTTCATGCAAAGTTGGGCTCAATAAAGGACAGAAATGGTATGGACCTAACAGAAGCAGAAGATATTAAGAAGAGATGGCAAGAATACACAGAACTATACAAAAAAGATCTTCATGACCCAGATAATCACGATGGTGTGATCACTTATCTAGAGCCAGACATCCTGGAATGTGAAGTAAAGTGGGCCTTAGGAAGCATCACTATGAGCAAAGCTAATGGAGGTGATGGAATTCCAGTTGAGCTATTTCAAAACTTAAAAGATGATGCTGTGAAAGTGCTGCACTCAATATGTCAGCAAATTTGGAAAACTCAGCAGTGGCCACAGCACTGGAAAAGGTCGGTTTTCATTCCAAACCCTAAGAAAGGCAATGCCAAAGAATGCTCAAACTACTGCACAATTGCAATTATCTCACCTGCTAGCAAAATAATAATCAAAATTCTTTAGGCCAAGCTTTAATGGTATGTGAAACGTGAACTTCCAGATGTCCAAGCTGTATTTAGAAAAGGCAGGGGAGACAGATATCAAATTGCCAACATCTGTTCGATCATTGAAAAAGTAAGACTTCCAGAAAAACATCTTTGACTATGCCAAAGCCTTTGACTGTGTGGATCACAATGAACTGTGAAAAATTCTGAAAGAGATGAGAATACCAGACCATCTGACCTGCCACCTGAGAAATCTGTATGCAGGTCAAGAAGCAACAGTGAGAACTGGACACAGAACAACACACTGGTTCCAAATAGGGAAAGGAGTATGTCAATACTGCATATTGTCACCCCATTTACTTAATTTATATGCAGAGAACATCATGTGAAATGCTGGGCTGGATGAAGCATAAACTGGAATGCAGATTGCCGTGAGAAATATCAATAACCTCAGATATGCAGATGACACTATCCTTATGGCAGAAAGTGAAGAAGAACTAAAGAGCCTCTTGATGAAAGTGTAAGAGGAGAGTGAAAAAGTTGGCTTAAAGCTCAACATTCAGAAAACTGAGATCATGGCATCTGGTCTCATTACTTCATGGCAAATAGATGAGGAAACAGTGACAAACTTTCTTTTTGGTGGCTCCAAAATCACTGCAGATGATAACCTCAGCCATGAAATTAAAAGACACTTGCTCTTTGGAAGAAAAGTTGTGACCAACCTAGACAGCATATTAAAAAGCAGAGACATTACTTTGCCAACAAAGATCTGTCTAGTCAAAGCTATGGTTTTTCTAGTGGCCATGTATGGATGTGAGAGTTGGACTACAAAGGAAGCTGAGTGCTGAAGAATTGATGCTTTTGAACTGTGGTGTTGGAGGAGACTCTTGAGAGTCCCTTGGACTGCAAGGAGATCCAACCAGTCTGTCCTAAAGGAAATTAGCCCTGAATATTCATTGGAAGGACTGATGCTGAAACTGAAACCTCAATACTTTGGTCACCTGATGCGAAGAACTGACTCATTTGAAAAGGCCCTGATGCTAGGAAAGGTTGAAGACGGGAGAAGAAGGGGACGACAGAGGATGAGATGGTTGTATGGCATCACTGACAAGCTTGAGTAAACCCTGGGTGTTGGTGATGGGCAGGGAGGCCTGGCGTGCTGCAGTCCATGGGGTCACAAAGAGTCAGACAACACTGAGTGACTGAACTGAACTAAAAGTCAAAGCCCTTAAAAACTTTCATTATTAAACACAAAATAATGCAATTAGAATCACTAAACATTCTATTTTTCAAAACTAACTAAAATGACACCAAAATTAACTGGGGAAAAAGGAAATGATATGTTAAAAGCAGATAAATGTGAATTACAAGTAAACAGCATTCTTAATTAAACTTTGGAAGTAATTCCTTGATTCAGGAATAATGAGAATGTGACAATACTAGATGTTCAAAAAGACTTCTCAGAACAACATATGAAATGCTGGATAAAATATGAAACTTGTGTCTTTAAACACATTGCTCAGCTGGCTAGGATGAAATACAAAACTTAAAAGACCAACTAATAAAACAAAACATGCAGAAAGGCTCTGTAGCACCATTTGCCCTCAGGAACTTTGTTATCCCATGGTGGCCTCGAGTGTGAATTTGAAGGCATTCCAAACCTGACGGTGCTTCCCTGGTGGCTCTGTTGCTAGAGAATGTGCCTGCAACGCAGAAGACCAGCATTCAGTCCCTGGGTGGTCAAATTCCCTAGAGAAGTAAATGGCAACCTGCTCCAGTATTCTTGCCTGGAAATCTCATGGACAGAAGACATGTGTGATGAACACAAGGCATGGAATCAGAAAATAAAACCTAGAACACACAGATGGAAGACTATGGCAAAAAATCCAAACCCCACTAAGGGCAATGCCATCCTTGGTAAGCTAAAATTACACACACACACATCCTCAGAGATAGACAGATAGAAAATATAGATTCTGATCTCTCTTGAACTTGCCTCAGCCCCATGAACCCAAAAATAATAATAAAGACAAAAGCAAAAGATAAAAGATTTCACACACCTCTGAGTGAGGTGTGGACCACTGGGGAAACCACCGTTCAGTATAATTGCTGTCAAAGTCCCAAGTTTCTCTAACAGCAAGTTTACACTCACGTGAATTTTGACTACCTTGACCACTGTCTTCAAAATGTATAATGTAAAATGTCCTAAAATAAAAACCCTCCCTAAGCCACTGGCAGTAGCAGATGTATTTCTCTCTGGAGAAATGCACCTTAAATTCACTTCAAAAATGTCCACAGATAATGTTTCACAAAATATCACCTTATAATCATAAATCATAGGTGCAATGGGAAATTAAGCCATCCGTCTAGTCAAGGCTATGGTTTTTTCATAGTCATGTATGGATGTGAGAGTTGGACTGTGAAGAAGGCTGAGCACCGAAGAACTGACGCTTTTGAACTGTGGTGTTGGAGAAGACTCTTGAGAGTCCCTTGGACTGCAAGGAGATCCAACCCCATTCTGAAGGAGATCAGCCTTGGGTGTTCTTTGGAAGGAATGATGCTGAAGCTGAAACTCCAGTACTTTGGCCACCTCATGCGAAGAGTTGGCTCATTGGAAAAGACTCTGATGCTGGGAGGGATAGGGGGCAGGAGGAGAAGGGGACGACCGAGGATGAGATGGCTGGATGGCATCACTGACTCAATGGAAATGAGTCTGAGTGAACTCCGGGAGTTGGTGATGAACAGGGAGGCCTGGCGTGCTGCGATTCATGGGGTCGCAAAGAGTCAGACACGACTGAGCGACTGAACTGAACTGAACTGAAGAAATGCAAAATCACTTATTATAAGGAGATCTATCAGTGTAACATTTCATATGAATATACTTAAGGAGAAAACAGGAGTAACAATTTTAATAGAGGAGGGAAAAAAAGTCAGTAACAATCAAAGTATAGTCTATAATCCCCAAATTTGCTTTTTCTGGGGAAATGTAAATAGAAGAATTTTTAAAAACATATTAAGGTTTTGAGTCTGAAACTAACTACTAACATTATCTTTAGGAGTGAAAAACTAAAAAAGAATTCCTAATAAAACCAAAGGCAAAAGCAAGCAAACAAGTTACTCATTGTCATCATTATCATTTGCCATTGTTCTGAAAATTCCCAGTAATTCAATTAGCATGAAACAAGAAGAGATATGATTACCAAAAAGATGACAAAACTATCTCTTTGTACAATAATGCAATTATATTCTTTAAAACCCCAGAGATTCCATCTTTAAAATATATCTTTTTAGTTTTGTAAAATAGCTTCATAGAAGGTATTGCTAAAATGTGTATTTTTATATATCAGTTCAGTTCAGTCACTCAGTCGTGTCTGACTATTTGCAAACCCATGAATCACAGCATGCCAGGCCTCCCTGTCCATCACCAACTCCCAAAGTTTACCCAAACTCATGTACACTGAGTTGGTGATGCCATCCAGCCATCTCATCCTCTGTCGTCCCCTTCACCTCCCGCCCCCAATCCCTCCCAGCATCAAGGTCTGTTCCAATGAGTCAACTCTTTGCATGAGGTGGCCAAAGTATTGGAGTTTCAGCTTTAGCATCAGTCCTTCCAAAGAACACCCAGGACTGGTCTCCTTTAGGATGGGCTGGTTGGATCTCCTTGCAGTCCAAGGGACTCTCAAGGGTCTTCTCCAGCACCACAGTTCAAAAGCATCAATTCCTAAGCACTCAGCTTTCTTCACAGTCCAACTCTCACATCCACACATGACCACTGGAAAACCCATAGCCTTGACTAGAGAGATCTCTGTTGGCAAAGTAATATCTCTGCTTTTGAATATGCTATCTAGGTTGGTCACAACTTTCCCTCCAAGGAGTAAGCATCTTTTAATTTCATGGCTGCAGTCACNAGCATCAATTCTTCAGCGCTCAGCCTTCTTCACAGTCCAACTCTCACATCCATACATGACCACAGGAAAAACCATAGCCTTGACTAGACGGACCTTTGTTGGCAAAGTAATGTCTCTGCTTTTGAATATGCTATCTAGGTTGGTCATACCTTTTCTTTCAAGGAATAAGCGTCTTTTTATTTCATGGCTGCAATCACCATCTGCAGTGATTTTGGAGCCCCAAAAAATAAAGTCTGACACTGTTTCCACTGTTTCCCCATCTATTTGCCACAGGAATTGATGGGACTGGATGCCATGATCTTAGTTTTCTGAATGTTGAGCTTTAAGCCAACTTTTTCACTCTCCTCTTTCACTTTCATCAAGAGGCTCTTTAGTTCCTCTTCACTTTCTGCCATAAGGGTGGTGTCATCTGCATATCTGAGGTTATTGATATTTCTCCCGGCAATCTTAATTCCAGCTTGTGTTTCTTCCAGTCCAGCATTTCTCATGATGTACTCTGCATATAAGTTAAATAAGCAGGGTGATAATATACAGCCTAGACGTACTCCTTTTCCTATTTGGAACCAGTCTGTTGCTGCTGCTGCTGCTAAGTCGCTTCAGTTGTGTCCGACTCTGTGTGACCCCATGGACTGCAGCACACCAGGCTCCTCCGTCTATGGGATTTTCCAGGCAAGAGTACTGGAGTGGGGTGCCATTGCCTTCTCCAGTCTGTTGTTAGTGAGCACAAAAAAGCAACTGTCAAATGAATTGAATGAATGGCTCAGTTCAGTTTAGTTCAGTCGCTCAGGCATGTCCGACTCTTTGCAACCCCATGAACTGCAGCGTGCCAGGCCTCCCTGTCCAACACCAACTGCAGGAGTCTACCCAAACCCATGTCCACTGAGTCGGTGATGCCATCCAACCATCTCAGCCTCTGTTGTCCCCTTCTCCTCCTGCCCTCCATCTTTTCCAGCATCAGGGTCTTTTCCAATGGGTCAGCTCTTTGCATCAGGTGACCAAAGTATTGGAGTTTCAGCTTAAACATCAATCCTTCCAATGAACACCCAGGACTGATCTCTTTTAGGATGGACTGATTGTGTTGCAGGAAGAGGGACCCCTTCCGGGACCTGAAACTGGGCTCCTGTCTAACACTTGAAAATTAATTGTCCAAGGAGACACATGTGCTGACATAGCAAGAGATTTTATTGGGAAAGGGCACCTGGTTGGAGAGCAGTAGGGTAAGGGAACCCAGGAGAACTGTTCTGTCTCATGGCTTGCAGTCTCAGGTTTTATGGTGATGGAATGAGTTTCCAGGTTGTCCTTAGCCAATCATTCTGACTCAGAGTCCTTCCTGGTGGTGCATGCCTTGTTCAGCCAAGATGGATGCCAGAAAGAAGGATTCTGGGAGGTGGTTGGACAGGCGGTGTCTCCTTTTGACCTTTCCCAAACTCTTCTAGTTGGTGGAGGCTTATGTTTGACCACTTCCAATTTGCCTTGATTCATGGACCTGACATTCCAGGTTCCTATGCAATATTGCTCTTTACAGCATCGGACCTTGCTTCTATCACCAGTCACATCCACAGCTGGGTATTGTTTTTGCTTTGGCTCCATCCCTTCATTCTTTCTGGAGTTATTTCTCCACTGATCTCCAGTAGCATATCGGGCACCTACCAACCTGGGGAGTTCCTCTTTTGATATCCTATCATTTTGCCTTTTCGTACTGTTCATGGGGTTCTCAAGGCAAGAATACTGAAGTGGTTTGCCATTCCCTTGTCCAGTGGACCACATTCTGTCAGACCTCTCCACCATGATGCGTCCATCTTGGGTGACCCCAAATGGCATGACTTAGTTTCATTGAGTTAGACAAGGCTGTGGTCCGTGTGATCAGATTGACTAGTTTTCTGTGATTATGGCTTCAGTGTGTCTGCCCTCTGATGCCCTCTTGCAACACCTACCCTCTCACTTGGGTTTCTCTTACCTTGGACATGGGGTATCTCTTCATGCCTGCTCCAGCAAAGTGCAGCCGCTGCTCCTTACCTTGGACGAGGTCGCCCCTTGAAGGTGGAGTACCTCCTCTCGGCCCTCCTGTGCCCATGCAGCTGCTGCTCCTTGGACACGGGCTAGCTCCTCTTTGCCATCCCGACCCCGGGCATGGGTAGCTCCTCTCGGGCTCTCCTGTGCCTTTGCTGCCTGGCGCTCTCGGTCACCACCCCTGACCTTGGGCGTGGGGTAGCTCCTCTCATTTTTTTTTTTAATAATCCATGAGAATGACAAAAAAGACATTTTACCATGGTAATGAGAATATAAAACTCTGAGGGAAAAAAAAGACTTTTTGAAGAATAGGTAGAATTTATGAGGTACCCTAAAAAATTTACTGAAAATAACAAGAACCATTTTTAATATACAGGCAAAAATATTCATGTGTGAGAGATTTGTATATTAATTCTTCTGGAATTAATTTATGGGCTTAATGAAATCCCTATTACAATCCTAATGGAATTTGTTTGGAACTTAATTATTGGATTCTTAAGTTCTCCTGGGGGGAAAAGCAATAATAAGACAAACAAAGCAGATTAATAAAAAGAAAAACTACTGAGAATTTTTTATAAGCATGATTAGGAGAGAATTTTCTTACAAAAAATAAAGAAAAATGCATACGGCCATCAAATTCATGTGATAAAAGCAAAAGGAGAAAGGTCATTTGAGGAGGGTGATTGAGAAATAGGACTGTTTCCTAACTGAGTAGGGAGACCTCTACTCAGGAAGTGAGAGAATATTCACAATATTTTAATGGAAAATTCACCCTAGGTTTAGAGAAATAAACTGTAACTTCAACCAAACCACTACACACAAACTTTGTGCTGATAAGGAAAAAAGTTGAAACAAACAAACAAATATACAAACTCAGAAATCAGAAATAAGGGGAAAATATGGGTAAGTGTTTTAACTTTGGTAGCTCATCAGAGTTTCTTCATCAAGCCCTGCCTTCCTCCTCACACCCCACAACCACCCCGATCTCACCCCTCATCAAGCCCTTTGGAACTAAGTTCTACAGCCTGTCTCTAATGCATGCCCATTTCTCCATCTTCTCTGCTACCTCACCTGCCCAGGTCACTCTCCCCTGGACCACTGCTGCTAACTCCATAGGTCTTCTGGTCTTTCATCCTTCCAATCCATTCCCCACCTAGCAACCAAAGTGACCTTCATCACACACAAATTTATTTGCATTATTGCTATCCTTACTTCCCTTCCAGGCTTCCCAGGTGGCATTAGTGGTGAAGAATCTGCCTACCAATGCGGGAGACTCAAGACACGCAGGTTTGATTCCTGGGTCAGGAAGATCCCCTGGAGGAGAAAATGGCAACCCACTCCAGTATTCTTGCCTGGAAAGTTCCATGAACAGAGGAACCTGTATGTGTCACAAAGAGTCAGACACAACTGAGCATGCACGCCAGTGCACTTCCCTTCCTGGCAACCTGTTGCACTTAAATATATCCCACAATCTAAAACATTTTCTTATCTGACTCCTCTTTGCCTCTCCAATACCAAATTTGCACATCTCCCTCTCTCTCATCTCCTGCTCCAGCTACATTACATTGATCAGTTTTCAAAAATAAGAAGCTTGGGAAGAAAATAGAAACAGGCAATGAAAGAAATAGCTATAAGAAAAGATTGATAGACCTGATTACATAAAAGTTTAAACCTTCTTTCCATAAAAATCATCATTGAAAAAAAATCATCATTAATAAGAGGATGAGAGATGATGAACTAGAGAAGGATTTGCCACAGATAAGTAGACCTGGATTCAGATGCACTGCTACTTAACAAGGCTTTTCAAATTAGTGCGATAAGACCTCAAAATTCTGATTGGAATCTGGGTCTGGAATACACCCAGGAAATTCACCAACTAAATGCTTAAGACAGATTAACATGTGAAAGATTTTCTTCCTTACTGAGTCAAATAAATGACAGTTTGAACTACAAAATAGCATTTTTCACCTATTGCTTTAGTAAATACATTTTTTTCTTTAAAAAAAGTTTCTATTGAGTTCAATGCATATACACTAAAATATGCAAATATAAAACATACATAGTTTTTGTATCCATGTAACCACACTCAGTGGAGAAGGCAATGTAATCCCCTCCAGTACTCTTGCCTGGAAAATCCCATGGACAGAGGAGCCTGGTAGGCTGCAGTCCATGGGGTCGCTAAGAGTCAGACACGACTGAGTGACTTCACTTTCACTTTTCACTTTCATGCATTGGAGAAGGAAATGGCAACCCACTCCAGTGTTCTTGTCTGGAGAATCCCAGGGACAGGGGAGCCTGGTGGGCTGCCGTCTATGGGGTCGCACAGAGTTGGACACGACTGAAGCAACTTTGCAGCAGCAGCAGCAACCATACCCAGATCAAGATATAGAACATGTACAGCCCCCTGAGAAGCTTCTTCAGGCCCCTTTCTAGTTAAAACCTCCCTCATAAAAAGTAACTGTCTGGCTTCTGTTTCCCTAGTTTAGTTTTGTCCGCTCTTGAATTGGACAAAGGTGAGATTTTATAAAATGTCCTTTTTTGTATCTGTCTTGTTTTGCTCATATGTAGAAAACACTTCAATATGTCTCTCCATTCTCTTTTTGACGGACATTAGGGTTGTTGTTTAGAATAAATTTGAACAGATTTGCTCTGATACTGGCATGCATGCTAAGTCACTCAGTTGTGTCCGACTCTTTGTGACCCTATGGACTGTAGCCCGCCAGGCTCTTCTGTCCATGAGATTTTCCAGGAATGAATACTGGGGTGGGTTTTCATGCCCTCCTCCAGGGGATCTTTGTGACCCAGGGATTGAACCTATGCCTCTTAAGTTTCCTGCATTGGCAGGTGGGTTCTTTACCACTAGTACCACCTGGGAAGTCCTTGCTCTGATATTCTTGTATATATATTTTGGGGGACATATATATTCATTTCTCCTAGATATAAACCTTGGAGCTGGCCCAGATTGCCTGGGTCATACATATTTCATACGTTCAGCTTTGGTAAATAATACCAAAAGTTGTTCAAAGTTATTACACCAGGGATTGGTGCTTAAGCCTTCTACAATGGACTTTGGTTCTCTTTCCTAGAATGTGAAGATAGAATATTCTTTCCTTCATTTCTTCCTCTACCACTCCTTTCTCCCATCCTTCCTTCCTTTTCCAATCTCTCCCTCCCTCCTTTAATCTCACACTCTTCTTTCTTTAATCTCTTTCCCTCTCTTTCCCTCCTTTACTCTCCCCACTCAACCTGTCCTCTCCCAATTCTCTCTCTCGCCCTCCTACAGGCGCCATTTCAGACCACTTACAGCTCGAGACGCTTCTGGCCTGAGCAAGGCTGTAAACTAGATTTTGTGCTCCTTGAATCAGCAACTGCTTAATTAGAGGCACAATTTGCAGTCCAGTAAAGTCTCCACCAGCCTAATGTGCCTCGTGGAGTTGCATCCTGCCTGTAATTACCTCCAACTTCCAGTTAACAGAAGGGCAAGAGCAACTGTATCAAGAGTGATGAGAAAGCCCTTGCCCAGGGTCTTCTGCAACAAGAATGTAAAGCAGGGAGCCAGCATGAATGGTCCTTCAATGGGCCATCCTTTACTGCTCTGACAGCTTCTCAGCATCTCCTGTCCTCTCTCTTACTCAAAGGAGAGGACTCAGTTTCTGCTTCTGGAGCCAGTATTTATCATTTAAATGGGAGAAGAAGGACGGAATGAGGCTTGTGTGCAGCATATATTCTTATTTTAAAAAATTAATTTATTTCATTTTTATCTCTGGCTGTGCTGGGCCTTCGTTGCTGTGCAGGCTCTTCTCCAGTTGCAGTGAGCGTGGCTACTCTCTAACTGTTGTGCATGGGCTTCTCTTGGTGCAGAGCACCGTCTCTAGGGTACGTGGGCTTCAGTAGTTGCAGCTTCTGGGTTCTGGAGAACAGGCTCAGTAGTCGTGGTGCATGGGCTTAGTTCCTCTGCTATGTGTGGGGTCTTCCCGGATCAGGGATCAAACCTGTGTTTCCCTCATTGGCAGGTGGATTCTTTACCACTGAGCCACCGGAGAAGTCCTGGAGCATGGATTTTTAAACATAAGAACACTGAGGCATGTTGCAAAGTTAGTCGGTTCCTAATAATTAAAGTATCAAAATCTCCAAGTGGTTCTCTTTTCCTATAGATAGAAGATGCATATCTTTCCTTACAATAGCAATTCAATACCATGTGTTTGACTCTCTTTAGCACCTACCTTATCACCTACCTCCACTGTGCCAGGCAGTGGAGATTCAGTATAAGAAAAATAGAAGTTGTTCCTATTGTGGTACTTTTACAGTCTAGTTGTATAAGTCATCACTCAGTTATTTATTTAGCAACTGTTTCATGTTAGGAAGCAAAGGAAAGGTTACGGAGATCTAAGGGCAAATTCCAAGGGTCTTAAAGAAGGGTGAGGAGGTCAAGAAAGGCATCACTGAGGAAATGACAGTTGTGGGCTACAGGATGGATGGTTGTTAGGTGGTTGGAGGACCATGGACCAAATAGTCCAGAGTGAGAGGGTGCTGTGTTGGTGGGAGAGAAGGGGCTAGAATGACAATCAGGTACTGGAATTACCAACTTCCCTGGTCGTTCCCATTAGAA
The DNA here is from genome assembly GCA_006410635.1 of Cephalophus harveyi. Taxonomy (NCBI): domain Eukaryota; kingdom Metazoa; phylum Chordata; class Mammalia; order Artiodactyla; family Bovidae; genus Cephalophus; species Cephalophus harveyi. The sequence continues at coordinate 19,255 of SJYT01031753.1, forward strand.
CATCACAGGCATGCCAAATTTACTCTAGCTTAACTGGCTGGAACAGATAAAAACAGAAACTTGGTCTGGCAGATATCATTTCTTGAGCATTCACTATGTCCCATGCATCAAACCAGTCAATCCGAAAGTTAATCAGTCCTGACTATTCACTAGAAGGACTGATGCTGAAGCTGGAACTCCAATACTTTGGTCACCTGATGGGAAGAACTGACTCATTGGAAAAGACCCTGATGCTGGGAAAGATTGAAGGCAGGAGGAGAAGGGGATGACAGAGGATGAGATGGTTGGATGGGTGGCATCACCGTCTCAGTGGACATGAGTTTGAGCAAACTCTGGTAGACAGTGAAGGACAAGGAAGCCTGGCATGCTGCAGTTCACGGGGTCACAAAGAGTTGGACACAACTCAGAAACTGAACAACAACAACAGTGCATTAAAAGTATTTTCTCATTCAATCTTTACACTCATTTTTTTAGCTTGGTCATCTTGTCATCCCCAATGTACAGAAGCGGAAACTGAGACACAGAGTAGTTAAGCAAACCTCACAAAGTTGCCCTACTAGTAATTTCAGAGCCAAGTACACAAAAATTCCTTTGTTCGGTGGAAGCAGCAGCAGGCCACCATCCGTCCTGGGCCTTCTCTTTAGCTGCAAACCTATTGTCAGCCCAGGGAGTTCCCACCCAGACTCAGTGAAGCCAAAAGGCTTCTCAGGGGCCTCTTCTTTCATGCAGACACAGCTGTTGGTTCTGACCTTGCCCAACTGCCCTTCTGAGATATATCCACCCAAGGAATCTGGAGAAGCATAGGAATGGCATGAGACAGCTAGTAGAACAAACCTTGTACTTTCAACATGATATTATCCAGTGTCACAAGCATGACTTTACTCCACAAATTTCAGGTTGAAAACTATTTCAGAACGTGTTCTCTGAACCAAAAGAAATCTGGCTTCTAGGGTCTTTATCGGGCAGATCATTCCTCTTTCTAAGGTCACTCAAGGGCTCAGAGGGACAGAATCAGTACCAAAAATGTTGTGAGTACCACTGTTCTCTTCTTCCCACCAGGCTTAGTCTTCTCAGCTCCCTCTGATGAGGTTTGGACTTCTCCCCATCATGGGAGTTCCAGCCCTAAAGCCCAGCTTTTGGGGTCGGGGTGAATGTTCATTCATTCCCTGTTGGGGCAAGTGGAATCCAGCCCTCCATTTGCTACATGGCAGAAGCAAAATAATATATCGCTTAGTACTTTCTGATGAGCTTAGGGGAGAATCAAGTTACCTTGGGGGTCTGTGTGAGAGAGAGAGAGGAGACAGGAAAAGAAGACAAAAATCTAACTAGAAGAAAATACTCCAAATATAAATACTAGTTATCTCAGCATATTGGGATTTGGGGTGATTTTTGCTTCTTAACATGTTTTGCTATTTTTTAAATTTTCTAAGACTGACTTTTGTTACCATCATAATCAGAAAGGAAACAGTAGAAGTCCTCTCTCTCCCCTGCTTTCTTCCTTCCTTCCTCCATTTCTTTGTCTCTCTCCATCCCTCTCCCTCTCTCTTTCTTTTTCTCCGTGGCTCTTGTGTTTATTCAGCTCTGTATAACGGCAGGGTGACTTCGCGGAACGTGAGCTCCTAGAATTCCACTGCACTCTCAGCTGCATTTTTGTCTCCTTCTGTCTAAGTGCCATGAGCAAGCACTGTTATTATCACCAGCTTTCCCCCTGCCTCGCAGTCCAGGGAACTGGGAACTCAGACACCCAGCCTCCGCGTCTCACAGCTGCAAATTAGGTCTAAGTTTGCGGTGACCATGCCCCGCGCCAGGAGTCGAGACTGAGATGGAATTTGTTGAGGCCACTTGGGTCTCCATTAGGCTAGGAGAGGGAAACACTCGGGACAAAGAGACCTGAGATGCTGTCGTGCTGGCTCTGCAATTTTGTGTGTTTTGACAAGAGTGATTTAGCTCTAATTACCAACAATAATTATTTTCCAGCCACAGTGGGAAGCTGTCAGGCTTGTAGCTATGTGGATTCCAAGGACCTCTACTTGGGCAATGCCTCTGCTGAGAAGCGGTTTGGACCCTAAGGGCTCTCTGGTATGAAGGACTGAGCCTAGAGATGAAGGGGGAGTGGGGAGGAGGAATCCCGGGACGGGAGAGCTGCTGGAGACCAGGCTGATGGCCAGCGCGCCTGCATCAGAGCATCTGCCTGTGGCAAGAACATTAGCCTCAGCACCGGGAGCCCAACTCTGATGCTAACTTGCTGTGGGAATGCAGACCGCTTTAAGCCTCAGCTTTCTCATCTGTAAAATGGTGATATAATGCCAACCTCACAGGCTTGTTGTGAAGATTGAATGGAAAGCTCTGGAAGAGAGGGCCTTTGTTGGGTTTTGGCCTCCCAGCCCTCTTCCTACCTTCCCTGAGTTAATGACACTTCAGCTTCTCTCTGAGGAACTTCTCTCTCCCGCATCTTGGTTCACATGTTTCAGGGGGCTTCCCTTACTTGGCTCAAGTGGCCTCAAGTCAATCAGTGCACATAGGTCCAAGGCCCTCAGGTCTCACACGAAGAATGTGTGAGTTACAAAAGCCAAATGGAAATTGTACATGTACTCAAAGTGAGGTCACTCAAGCAAAGTGAAATGTCAAATTTTCTTTTTTTTTTTTCAAACTTACAACTCAAACTATATTCATTCAATGTAAAAAAAAAAAAAAATGATTAATTCGTGCCCGTCAGTAGGTCTCTTTGTGGAATATCTTTGGTTTTCAAAAAAGCATAAGTACAAATTAATTATTACTTAACAGATGCATCCTTTTAGATATAGCCTTCTGAAACATTCAGTCCCAGGGGAAAATAGCTACAGGGCTGCTTGGGTGTTAAAAATGATGAGATCCTAACGAATTCCCTTCTGGCTGTAACCATCTATGAGCATCCTGTGGAAATTGTAAGCCTCCTGACAGAAGGGAGTGTTTGAGGACTCGGAATGTAGGTCGACAAACCTGAAACCGCGCTGTACTGCCAAGTGAAGTATGGCCAAACAAACAGCTCTGCCGGGCTCTTCCCATGAGCGCTCTCACGGAAGTCTCACAAAGCCCTGAGAGGTAGGAAGATTATCCACATTTTATAGATGGGAAACTTGAGGCTTGGTGAAGTGAAGTAACTTTCACAAGGTCCCTGTAAGAGAGCAGCGCAGTCAAGGCTAGAAGGCAGAATTCAGAACTTTAAAGGGACGTATGTCCAGCCTCAGGCCCAGCTCCGCCAAGCCGGCTCAGAGGCAAGAGCTACAGCCAGTTTCCTGACCCCTGAATCATAGCTCAGCTGTTTTGCTCCTGGAGCCAAAAGTTCTAGTGTTGGAACTTCTTAATTCCCCAAATTCTTGAGAGTGACCGAGGAAGCAGCTCCATGTGTGGGCTAGTTCTGTAGTGTCATTCTGGGGTATTCTATGAGCCCAGACTTCCGGCCACTCCTCTATCCTTTCCAAAGATTCTGAGACATCCTAATCTTCTGTTTGGGCTTCCCAGGTGGCTCAGCGGTAAAGAATCTGCCTGCCAAGGCAGAGATGCAGGAGATGGGGGTTCGATCCTTGGGTCAGGAAGATCCCCTGCAATTGCTCTTGTTCAGTCGCTAAGTCATGTTTGACTCTTTGTGACTCCATGGACTGAAACACACCAGGCTTCCCTGCCCTTCACTATCTCCTGGAGCTTGCTCAAATTCACATCCATCGAGTTGGTGATGCCATCCAACCATCTCATTCTCTATGGCCCCCCTATTCCTCCTGCCCTCAATCTTTCCCAGCCTCTGGGTCTTTTCCAGTGAGTTGGCTTTTTGCATCAGGTGCCCAAAGTATTGGAGCTTCAGCTTTAGCATCAGTCCTTCCAGGTAATATTCAGGGATGATTTCCTTTAGGATTGACTGGTTTGATCTCTTTGTTGTCTAAGAGACTCTCAGGAGTCTTCTCCAGCACCACACTTCGAAAGCATTGATTCTTCCATGCTCAGTAACCCACTTCAGTATTCTTGCCTGGAAAATTCCATGGACAGAGGAGCCTAGCAGGCTACAATCTATGGAGTTGCACAGAGTCACACATGACTGAGCAACTAAGCACAGCAGACAGCAATCCTTTGTTTAAAATACTTCCTGATGAAAATATCTACCATAGTCTCTATGCCTGCAACTGATTCCTGATTGAGTCACCTCTCAACCTCTCGCACCATAAACATGCTTCTCTTATCTGGGAACAGGAGGAAAGGAAACAGCCAGCATGTCTGAACACAAAGCAGAATGCCTCCGTGGGGCTTATTTTCATTTCTTTACCCAGTGGGCTCTGTCCTCTTACCTTGGGATATTTGAGACTGTACTGGGTTTGGAGCTATTAAATCCACTCATTTTTTTCTACTTTGCAGCAGAATGTCTCCCAGAACACATTTGCTTATGGAGCAGTGATGAGCCTTCTCTCTTAGATGTCCTCCAAGGGTAAATTGGCATTTAGGAAGTCCTTGCACATCGATAAAGGGTTTAGCAAAACTATTTCTCTAGATATTCCTTCTGCTGATATACCAAACTAGGCTCTGGAATAGGGCCTCAGAACGCATGTCAGTGGGAAGCTAAAAATTCCTGTGACCAGAGTACAAATAAGCACATTCTAGGAACCCAAAGGTACCTCTAGGATCTCCCCTTATCTCCCATCCTTGCTGGAAGGCAGCATGGTTCTCTGGAGCCTCCCAGGTCTAGAGTAAGTATTTTGTATTTATACCAGTTTTCCATAATACTATATAACCATGGAAATTTTTTTAACCACTTGTGTTATTGTTGCACTGACTGGAAAATTAGGATTAAAATGGTACCTATATACTCTGTAAAGTGGTTGTCAGAATTAAATGAAATGATGTGTATACTTCACTTAGGACAAGCAGGTCCAAGTAAAATTAAGTCCTATACAAACACTCACTATTATTATTGTTCATTTAATGTACAAGGCAGACAATATTTCTCCATGTTACATTTGAGGAATCTGAAGCTCAGAGAAGTAACTCACCTAAAATCTCTGCTTCCACTTCCTGTCTATCAAACAAAATGTCACCCTACTTCCTGGCCCAGTACGAATGCTCTTCTCTGTGAAGCTCTTTCTAGTACATATACACTTATGGATGGGCAAACACACACACATACACAGACACAGCCTCCATGTTAGGTATAATGTTTCCTTTTACTATATCCTTCCCATAACATTGACTTCCCTGGTGGCTCAGAGGTTAAAGTGTCTGCCTCCAATGCGGGAGACCCAGGTTCGATCCCTGGGTCGGGAAGATCCCCTGGAGAAGGAAATGGCAATCCACTCCAGTATTCTTGCCTGGAGAATCCCATGGACTGAGAAGCCTAGTAGGTTACAGTCCACGGGGTCGCAAAGAGTCGGACACGACTGAGTGACTTCACCTTCACCTCCATAAGATTTAACACATTTTGACATATACAATTGGCAAGGGCACTAACGTTATCCACTTTCACAAATTGCAAGTGAAATTTCTACGAGACAGAGACACTGTATTTTATTGTTTGAATTTGCCCCAGTGCCTAGCATTTTGCCTTTCACATAATAATTATAATGATCACAACATGGGTATGTGGCCTTTCAGTTTATATCAAGCTTTCATTTGGTCCCATCACTTAGTTCTCACCACCCCCCTAAGGATTGGATATTGATCTCCACATTTTACAATAAAGAAACAGAAGCTGGGAGGTGTGGTGGTAGAGTGAAGGTTTGAATTTCAGTCTGACATCAGAACTCATGGCTTCTGTAACACACTACTATTATTTCAGTAGGAAGCTTTGAGACGGAATGGAGTGGAGGAGGATGGACTGGGGAGGTGAGACAGATGAGAGGCAAGGCGAGGACCGTGTGTACCCTATCCAAGTCAGATGGAAGAGGTGAACGGTACAGCTTGATCACTGGATCGCGTTTTCACAATAAAACCACTTGTACCTTCCTTTTCTTCAAGGCTGTTGTGAGAGTGAAATGAGGGAAAGAACTGAAACTGTTGAGGAGAGAACAGTGCTTTCTGAAAACATAAAGGATGGTTAATGTCATCCCATGTCATCTCAGTGACGACCAGGAGATGACAAAACTTCCGGGCACTCTCCCAGTCAGAAAGCCCTGGTCGGACAATACTGCCACTGGAACTATCGAGGGCAAATCATTCTCTCCTCTCCTCTCACAAGTGCAGGGCCCGTTTCTCTTCTCCATGGAGCTGGGATGCCAGAACAGAAGGTGAAGGCTAGACCTACTAGGCTCAGGGCAGCTCAGAGAAACTGAGGCCCTGGGTCATGTTTCTAGCTGGCCAGTCAAAGGCAGGAATTCCTGTGGGGATAGCACTGGAAATCTGAGGCGGAACCATGCAGAAGCTCAAGACCTTAGCTTTAGGTCAGCATCTGGACACCCTGATCTAAGGCAGCAAGGGCTCACTTCACCGGAACAGAATTCCTGCTCAAAACTCCATTTTTTTAAATGAATTTTGTACAGAAGCAATATCTTTTTTTTTTTTTGATTGTTCAAGTGATATTTATTTATTTAAATTATTATTGTTATTTAATTTTTTTTTAATTTTTACTTTATTTTACTTTACAATACCGTATTGGTTTTGCCATACATTGACATGAATCCACCATGGGTGTATATGAGATCCCAACCCTGACTCCCCCTCCCACATCCCACCTCATTTCCTCTCTCTGGATCATCCCCGTGTACCAGCCCCGACAGAAGCAATATCTTTCTGTCTCACTTATTTCACTTAGCATAATGCTCTCCCAGTATATCCATCTTGCTGCAAATGGCAAAATTTCATTTTTTATGGCTGAGTAGCATTCCATTGTGTTTGTGTGTGTATCTCACATCTTCTTCGTTCATTCATCTGTTGATGGACACGATTCCACATCTTGGCAATTGTCAATAATGCTGCTATGAACGTCTCTGATTTTTAATATGCTGTCTAGTTTGGTCATAACCTTCCTTCCAAGGAGTAAGTGTCTTTTAATTTCATGGCTACAATCACCATCTGCAGTGATTTTAGAGCCCCTCACCCCAAAATAAAGTCATCCACTGTTTCCATGTTTTCCCATCTATTTGCCATGAAGTGGTGGGACCAGATGCCATGATCTTAGTTTTCTGAATGTTGAGCTTTAAGACAACTTTTTCACTCTCCTCTTTCACTTACATCAAGAGGCTCTTTAGTTCTTCTTTGCTTTCTGCCATAAGGGTGGTGTCATCTGCATATCTGAGGTTATTGATATTTTTCCTGGCAATCTTGATTCCAGCTTGTGCTTCTTCCAGCCCAGTGTTTCTCATGATGTACTCTGCATATAAGTTAAATAAGCAGGGTGACAATATACAGCCTTGATATACTCCTTTTCCAATTTGGAACCAGTCTGTTCCAAGTCCAATTTTAATTGTTGCTTCCTGACCTGCATACAGATTTCTCAAGAGGCAAGTCAAGTGGTCTGGTATTCCCACCTCTTTCAGAATTTTCCAGTTTGTTGTGATCCACACAGTCAAAGGCTTTGGCATAGTCAATAAAGCAGAAATAGATGTTTTTCTGCAGCACTCTTTCTTTTTTGATGATCCAACGGATGTTGGTAATTTGATCGCTGGCTCCTCTGTTTTTTCTAAAACCAGCTTGAACATCTGGAAGTTCATGGTTCACGTATTGCTGAAGCCTGGCTTGGAGAATTTTAAGCATTACTTTACTAGCGTGTGAGATGAATGCAATTGAATACTGGGGGATAAGAAGGTGTCCACTGGATGATTAAGAGGGAGAAGAACATCTGGGGAAATATTTGTTTATTCAACATGTATTTCTGAGACTGTATTATGTGCCACGTCCTCTGCTAGTAACTAGGCATATACAGTGAATGAAACAAGCATGGTCCCTGGCTTCATGGAAATTGCCTCTAAGTACTTAACTGTAGATACCAAATAAATTTACTTCCAGCTGGCATCCCTAATAGAAAAATAAATTGCAGAGAGACTTATTTTATATAAAGTTGTGGGAAGGAATGGTAACAGTTAAAGAAAAGCTGGATCAAGGCTCCCATGGACATAAGCAATGGCTTTTATCTAGGAACTTGAACCAAAGTCCTAGGAAGCAGAATCCACTCATGCTGAAGCTGAAGCTCCAATACTTTGGCCACCTGATGCCAAGAGCTGACTCACTGGAAAAGATCCTGATGCTGGGAGAGATTGAAGGCAAAAGGAGAAGGGGGCAGCAGAGGATGAGATAGTATTACCAACTAAATGGACATGAATTTGAGCAAACTCTGGGAGAGATGGTGAAGGACAGGGGAGCTAGGTGTGCTGCAGTTCATGGGGTCAAAGAAAGTCAGACACAACTTAGCCTCTGAACAACAACAATAACAAGGGAACAGATCGCGATATAGGGTGGCAACTTGATGCTACAATAAGACTGCATTCAATGAAATGGCTATATCTCTACATCTTTTGGTGGAAACCAAAGCTTTATAACCCAGTGAGAGAAGGCAGTGTGGGTTAAATAGAAAATGAATTCACAAGGATTCACTTAACAATTTTTGGAACAGAAGAAATCTGTTAAGTTGTTAGGGAGAAGAAGTGTTATCTCATCTCAGTAGCTTCTAAGCAGAGAAAGGATGACCCTTCAGCTAAAGGGTCATTTAGTGGTCTGTATCAAGGGAGGAAGAGCTAGAAGGTGCCATAGATAGAAGGAAATGGTGGGTGCAGCCAGTGGTGATCCCTATGAGGCACCCTCATGGACCCGTACAGGGAAGGGCAAAGGATTTGCATGGGTGGGGTCCTAAGGACTCATGGTAGGGACCGAACTAGGGTATCAGTTTTGGTGTCATTCAGAGAAGTCACGATACCCCAACTCAAAGACTACCACCTCTCGCTCATCAAGTCTCTCCCTCTTTGAGATCAGAACAGCAGACCACACTGTTGGTGACTGGGTAAATTGGTACACACTTTCTTTAAAATACTTTTAAAATTTCTATCATGAATGTTTTTTGAAAAAAACAATCAGACAACATGATATTTTGATATCTGTACACATTGTGAAACTATTAGCATAGCCAAGCTAATTAACATATCCATCATTTTAACAGTGGGAGAATGCCATTGAAACAACTTCTAATTGACACCAACTCAGTACCCCCAGATCTGCCAGGATAGCCAGTAAGGAAAGCTCACATCCTTCCCCACCACTGGCTGCCAAGCCATCCGCATCCCCTTGTGCTGCTGCCAAATTCCACAGCTCTCAGTGGGGACAGTTCAGCCGGGCAGGAGCAAGTGGCCCAAGGGAAATACAGGCACTGCAACTGGCAGAACACTCCACGAGACACAAAGTCAAAACCCAAGATTCTGGGAACAATGCCGCCTGCAAAGCTTACTCTGTGTCAGCAAGTTCCAGGACTCTTCTTCCTAGAAAGTTTTTGAAAAGAGAGAAATAGAGAGTGAGAGAAAGCATTATCTTACTGATTTTAAAAGCCCTGACCTTTTAATCCAGCCAAAGAGAGAACGGTTTGTGTTTCACAATTTCTTTGGAGTCAATGAGACTGAATACGTTCCTTGAAATAGGCACTCACAAATCTATATATGTACAAGTTAAAAAGATAACAAAGTGCTCTGATTCTGAGAAGCAGCGGTCCTTAACAATTAAAAAACCGAAAGTGCATTCATCTCAAACTCTTCTCTTCTTGGACCCAAAGACCTTCCTTCCTATTCTCACTCATTCTCATAATAATTCAATCAAAGCAACACCCAGAGCATATTTTCTTGTCCAGCTTGAAGAAGGCCTTGCAGAGAATACAAAATAAATAAGAGAATGTGGACCCTAGACTCAAAGAACTTAGACCTGTGGCAAGGAAAATGCAATTATTTACCCCACACGTATTGTCAGGTGCTAGAGCTATAATAGGGACCCATAGAGACACAGTCTTTAACCATATGGAGGTTAAAATCTATTGAAAATAGGTAATTGGCAACCTAAAGTGAAACCCAAAGGCTCAGATAAATGGCAAGGACAGGAAGAAGCTGAAAGTGTAACTAAGTGAGGCTGGTACTGAACCCAAGTTCGGCTGCTTGCCACTCAAAGGCCAATATTTTTGAGACAAGTGTTAATGGAAAAGGAAGAATTGCTTTATTCACGAGGTCAGCAACCTGGAAAGATGGTAGACTAATGTCCTAAGACTATGTTTAAGTTGAAAATTAGGACACAAAGGTTTAAAGACAGTGTGAGGGAGGGGTCTGTAGGGTGTGTGGTCAGCTTGTGCTCAGTTCTCGGATTGATCGGCATCAAGGTGAAGTTTTGAGCATCAGTCTTTCGGTCTCAGTGGGTCTGAGATCTACATGCTCACAGTCAGCAGTTCTTACCTGGTGTTAAGCCAGCGGTTCTTATCTGGTCTGTTTCCTGTTAAAATAACTTAGGAATGTGTGTCAGACCTTTATGTCTTTCAAGGAACTGGGAGTTCGTTTGGTAACTCTGCCGAGTGGTTGGTTTATAGTCTAAATTGTTACCAGTTTCCAGGCCAAGCAAGTAATTCTTAGTTTCTACATCTTCACATTTCCTAAGAGAAACCTGGTGGGCTACACTCCATGGTGCTGCAAGATCAGACATGACTTAGCAACGGAACAACAACAACTCTTGAGCCATCCTTTTGACACTCAGGGGAGGCCCTGGGAGTGTCGGGGCCAAAAATCCTTTTACTTTAAAGGACAGAGACACAGGAGCTTGTATGCAGTTTCAGTTCCCCCTTTTCTGTGGTGTCCCTCAACCTTGAGGGGAGCACATGTTGGATAGGAAAGGGAACAAGGGTTTGGATAGAGATGCTAATCATAAACTCCTCAGAGGAGTGCTTTGTTTGTGCCAACATCATGAAGAATGCTTTGCATGCACTGTATCATTTAATTCGAGAAGGAAGGAGTAGGGATTACACTCCTTGGTGGGGAATCAATTGCCTCCAGATTTCATGAAGAGTATGATGACAGGAGCCAGGTCTCACGCCAAGTGTATGTTCTTCCAGCAATAACAGAAGTGCTTCAGGGACTTCCCTGGTGGCCCAGTGGCTAAGACTCTGTGCTTCCCATTCAGGGAGTACAGGTTCCCTGGTCAAGGAACTAGAACATCCCACATGCTACAATGAAAAGATCCTTCATGCTGCAACTAAGACCCAGCACAGCCAAATAAATACATATTGTAAAAAAAAAAAAAAAAAAGAAGAAGTGTCACAGCTTAAGATGCTGGATCCAGCAATAAGTGACTCCCCAATAAGTGACCCAGTAAAGCAAATTCCTCATTGGATACTGAGGGTCACTGAAATAGACAAGATTCCTCACAGAAGGAACATGCATACTGTCATTTCCCTGTCTCAGATAAAATCCTGCTTTGGAAAGTTTCTGTTTCCAGCTCCCCTCAGAGTGCAATTGAAAATTCACTCTGTTCGTTTGTTTGTTCCTGGGAAGCATCAGTATCGATTTTATAGGGCTGCCATAGCAAGTTTCCATATACTTGTGGTGATAAGTTTAAATAAAAGAGATGTATTGCCTCCCAGGTGTGAAAGCCAGAAGTCCCAATTCGAGTTACTGGCAAGGCCACGCTCCCTCTGAACTTGCTAGGGAAGGGTCTTTCCTTGCCTCACCTGATGGTGGCTCTGGGTGCTCCTCGGGCTTCTCTGATGGCTCAGATGGTAAAGAATCCACCAGTGTGAGAGATCTGGGCTTGATCCCTGGATAGGGAAGATCCCCTGGAGAAGGGAATGGCAACCCACTCCAGTATTCCTGACTGGAGAATGCCATGGACAGAGGAGCCTGGTGGGCTACAGTCCATGGGGTTGAAAAGAGTCAGATCTAACTGAGCAACTAATACTTTGGATATTCTTTGACTACAACAGTATAACTCCAATCTCTGCCCTACCTTCACATGGCTTTCTTCCCTATGTGTCTGTGCCTTCTCTTCTTTTTATAAGGATACAAGTCATTGGATGTGGGAACTACCTTACATCAAGGATGATATCTTGATATCCTACTATATTTCAGAGACCCTATTTCCAAATAAGATCATATTCTGAGGTTCTGAATGGATATTTTTGGGTGGTACTATTCAACTTATTGCTGGACCCCATCACCCATTTCTTTGTTCTATGCTGCTGCTGCTAAGTCGCTTCAGTCGTGTCCGACTCTGTGTGACCCCATAGACGGCAGCCCACCAGGCTGCTCTGTCCCTGGGATTCTCCAGGCAAGAATACTGGAGTGGGTTGCCATTTCCTTCTCCAATGCGTGAAAGTGAAGTCACTCAGTCGTGCCCGATGATGTAAGGTTGCTCTTAGCGACCCTATGGACTGCAGCCTACCAGACTCCTCTGTCCATGGGATTTTCCAGGCAAGAGTACTGGAGTGGGGTGCCATTGTCTTCTCCATCTTTGTTCTATAAAAACACTTCAATGTTGATCAATTCAAAATAATTCTTTCCTAAGCTTCGTACTAGGGTATAAGGAAAAAGTGGAAGGGAAATGGTCTTCACTGACCTGAAACATTTTTATGATTTTCAGAGATGTAGTAGTGACAATATAGAAAATGAACTGGGAGATAATGCTTTCAGTATTAACCCCATTGTTTGCCAATAATGAGACTTCAGATAATTTATTTGACATCTCTCGGAACTCCATTTTTCAGGTCAAGAACTGGAGGCTTAGAGAGGTTTAGTGGGTTGCCATTTCCTTCTCCAGAAATAGCTCACCACCCATCAAAGAGTGTTGTTATCTCTTCAATAGTATAGGTTATTGCTTCAAAGTAGTTGACCAGCCAAAGGTTACACTTCAAGTTCACCTTTCATCTTATCGAGTCTTTTGAAAAGATCTTGCCAATGGAATTGTGTCACCTTCAGGTTGAGTTGGCTTAGAATTGGTTACACCTTTTCTAACCCCTACTTCCCTGTATGGAGATTGGATGAAGGGGATTCTGAGGGCCTCTGAAAGGGTGGAGCAACCCCAAAATGGGCAGAGCCTAAGTTCCTGAATCACCATATGGAAAGCTGCCCGATAACAAGGAGTACAAGAAATAAACATCAATTACAGATCTCTTACATCTGGGGCTTTGTCATTCATCATAGCACATAGTATCCCCCTAGATAATAATCCTACCCACAGTCATGAAATGAGTGCACTGCCATGTGATTAAAGCCCTTTCCCTTCAGACCCATATCCTTCACCATACTTTCCTGCTGCAATACGTGAAAGGAGCGGACCTGGACTCAGGCCAGAATCTCCATCCCACAGTCAAGATGAGCATTAGGCTGGAATACAGCTCACCCTAAAGCCGTTAGGGAACTGAGCTTGATGGAAGCAGTATAGATAAGCAAGTACTAAAAGGGGTCCCAGAGTGAACTGGAAAGGTGAGTGAGTGAGTGAAAGCCACTCAGTCACGTCCAACTCTTTGCGACCCCATGGACTATACAGTCCACGGAATTCTCCAGGCCAGTAGATTGAGTGAATTGGCATAAAGGTTGTTGAGGATGAGTTCAGGACCAATACTGGAGGGAATATTGTACAAGCTTCCCTTGTCACTCAGTTAGTAAAGAATCTGCCTGCAATGTAGGAGACCCAGGGTTTGATTCCTGGGTTGGGAAGATCCCCTGGAGAAGGAAATGGCAATCCATTACAGTATTCTTGCTTGGAAAATCCCATGGACAAAGAAGCCTGGAAGGCTACAGTCCATTGGGTCGCAAGAGTTGGACACGACTCAGCGACTAAGCCACCATTGGAGGGAAATCTCCACACCGATGAGCAAGTCCTCAGTTTCGCAAAGGGTGCTGTCTTTGAGATGCAGGGTAGCCTCATTCAGACCTGCCTCTTCCAGACCTGCCTCTTCCTCATCTTCCAGACAACCAACCCAACAACTTCTCAAAGATGTATAATTGTTTCTTTAATAAACTCAAGTCTCTCTTCTCTCTCTTGTCACAGAAATGTATGGGCCTATGGTTAAAAAAAAAAAGAAAGAAAGAAAGAAAAAATCCCTAACGACAAAGTCAAACATCAGATATTAAAAGTCAACTATTGGAGTTTGAAAAAAAATAATAAAATAAAAAGAACACTTCTTGTACAGCACATTCCTTTGAAAAGCCTTTGTATTTCCCATTATTGAAGTGATGGTATTTTATTCAGCCCAGCATAAGAAATTTGAAGCCATTGTAGAATATCCAGAGGAAGTTTGCAGATGGAATTTTCTGTCTGAGATTAAAGGCGTGTTAGAGCAAATGCTTAGCATTTTATTATACAGAGGAGATCCCATCAGAGCTCATGCTTTGTTAGGTGGTGGAAAGGCCTTTATTGCTACATTTAATGCCTTGTGTTATACCAAGTTTTGTACATTCAGAGCACTGGATTTGAAGCCTGACAGGCATGATTTCAGGAATTCATTGTAATAAGGTTTTGGTCTTTGGAACCCAAAAGAGTACTCAGATCCAGCCACCCTAGCTTCATCCCAAGGGAGAGACATTCACAAAGGACAGTGACAAGTGGGAAAACTCGGTAGAATTTTATTATTAGTTGGGCTTTTGCCTAAAGCCACATGCAGAGCTTTCTGGTAAATTTAACTAGAGAATGAAGAGATTCACCTGAAGCTTGGAACAGAGGGATCTACTTCAACCCCAAGGGACCAAACCCTGTGTTTACCTGATGACAACATTCAAGTCCAAGAAACAAAGAGAGAAGGACACAGAGAGAGAAGACGGATAGATAGGGAAGCTATTAGCATCCTATGCTGCCTTCCTATGGATAATCAACCCCACCCTCTAGGACAGGGGTCCCCAACCTCCAGGATCTAATGGCTGATGATCTGAGGTGGAACTTATGATGTAAGAAAAACAGAAATAAAGTGCACAATAAATGTAATGCACTTGAATCATCTGAAAACCATCCCCCTCCCTGGTCCATGGAAAATTGTTTTTCATTAAACTGATCCTCAGGCCAAAAAGGTTGGGGACCACTGCTCTGGGGTATTGAGCCAAATCAGATTTCTCAAATGTACCTATCGGATGAAGAACTCCTGAGTGAAGGGTTAAAGGACAGTAAAATTGCAGGGGGAAGGAAGACACATGGTTTGGGTGCATCTCACATCCTAGAATCCTACCCTCCCTCAAAACCCATCCCTCCCACTCACTATTGGTGTGCCCCTGGGACAGTCATTGGTCCTTCTGCTTCGACCTTCTTCAGATGATTGACAGAGGCAGTAAAAGGAGTAGAATACATAAAGTCTCTACAGCAATACCTGGATTCTATAGAGGTGGTGCTATTCCCAAGTCGGACCACAAAAGACCCTACAGATTAGGTGGAGGGATGAGCTGAAGGTAGAGGTTAGGTTTGTCAAATGGCAACTAAGAAGGATGCAGGCCTGATGAGGTTTCAAAAGTAGGGTGACAAGCCAAGAATGAAGACAAAAACAGAAATTCCTTGCTTGGAAGAAACAAGAGCCAGGGTCACCCTGGGTTTGGAGCGCAGGTCACCATGAGATCCTCAGATAGGCTAGGTAGCCAAAGATTTCTGCCCACCCCCAACCCCTACCTCTGATTAAGAGGCTGATTAGTTTCAGAGCCTGAGGCAAGCCAGACCTGCTTTGAGGACTAAATGGCTTGTGCTGCAGGGGATTGGAGAAATATGGGGGCAGGCAGCCAGGTAGGTTTATTAAGAATTCCAGGTGCCAAGCTACAAAGGAAGTAGAGTCTGGCAGTCACAGACCAAAGAACTGCCAACACTTTTGACAATTGTCATTTAAGATTTAATTGTTCTGAGGCAGCATTGCTCAGCAGTAAATACACTTAGGAGGCTTGCAGAGAACTGGGATATTCTGGTGGCTGTTGTGGCATGATGAACAACTGAATAACTCTATCAAAGAGGAGGCAGGCCAGGGGAGGAAAGGAGACCCCTCTGAAGGGAACTGTACTGCCCATTGTTCTGGCAGGAAAATGTCCAGGACTCAGAGCTCAACAGTCCCTCTTCTGGGCCCTGATCCCTGGTCTAGAAATTTATTTAAGGTAATTTTTGTTCAGAACTCTCTGCCCTATCAGGGAAGCCAGGGATAGTTGGGCTTTTGTAGGTCTCCCAAAGGCTGGGCGTGTGCAAAGGATTTTCCTCAACCAGAGCTGCTAAGTGAAGATTATAGAAAGTAAATAGTAGTTCCTTATATTTGTTAAACATTTGTAATTTTCAAAGCACGGCAGGAGTGCTTTCTAAGGATTATTTCATTTAACCCTCTAAATAGCCCTATGGATTCAAAACAATTATATACCCATTGTTTAGATGAAGAAACTGAGGCCTACGTATGTTAAATAACTTACCCAAGAATGCCCAGCTGGTCAGTGGTCAGTCAGGAACACACACCAATGCCCACATCCCTAGCTATTAAACATCGCCATTTGCTAGGAACCCAAGAGCCTGAAGAAAGTATGTATTTAGCACCATTTCCACTAGAATACATTTGAATGCAAGTAATAGATTGTTTCAGAGCAGCTTAGAGCCTAAAAACAGTTGCTATTTGCTTATTAAAGTCAGCACTTCATCAAAGTAAAAGCTGGTCAAAGCTTTTACAGTCTTCTTGGCCTTTCCCTGGTGGTCGAAAGGTCTTCCCTCAGCTGTAAGGGTTACTTCCCACCTAAGTGTCACCACCTCACTTCTCTGACCCCCTTTACAGAGCAGCTCTTCAAAATCATTTTCCATGGCCCTCCTTCATCTCCAGCCATTCTCTCTAGAAACAAATCCAATCTGGCTCTTTTTTCACCCCAAGCCCACCGAAACTGCCTCTTTGAAGGTCACCAGTGACCTCACACTGTCCAATCCAAGAGTCAGTTCCCAGTTCTGACCTTATGTAGCCCACCTGCAGCATTTGATTCATAGGACAACTCTCTCCTTTGTGAAACACTGCCTTATTTTGCTTCAGGACATCACTTGCTCTTTGTCCCTTTTCTGGTCACTATTTTTCAGTCCCTCTGCTGGTTTCTCCCCATCTTTTTCAACTTCCAGATGTTGGTGTGCCTCCAGGCTCAGGAGTTAGACCTCATTGTCCTATATTTCATACACAGTCCCTCGGTAGCATAACCCAGCAAGTTTTTAAACACCATGTATAAACTCATCACTCAAAATGTATCTTTCCAGCACTAACTTCTAGATCTAAATATAAAACTGACTTGTTAATAACTCCACTTAGGTACATCCAAAGTTTACATGCCCTAAAGAGAATTTCTCATCTCACTTTCTCTCCCAAACTTAATTCTTCTTCAGTCCGACCCTTCTCAGTAAATGACAACTCTATTCCTCCAGTCACTGAAGTCTTAGAATTGTCTTTGTCTTTCACCTTTATTTATCACCCCACTTATCAGAAAAAATGCTGGTTCTTTGTTTGAAATAAATCTATAATCAGACCACTTCTCATCACTTCTACTACCTTTTCAGTTCAAACCACCACCACCCCTTAAGTAGACTGTTACAGTAGCCTCTGTCTGTTCTCTGAGCCTCCACCTTTGGCCAATTACATTCCATTCTCCAAAGAGCAACCAGAGTCCTGTTTTATTTTATTTGTTTACTTTTGGCTGGGCTGGGTCTTCTTTGCTTCCCTGGGCTTTTCTCTAGATGCAGCAAGTGGGGGCTACTCTCTGGTTGTGGTGAGTGGGTTTCTCATTGGGGTGGCTTCTCTTGTTGAGGAGCACAGGCTCTAGGGTTCGCTGGCCTCAGTAGTTGCAGCTCCTGGGCTCTGGAGTGCAGGCTCAGTAGCTGGTGCCGGGGCTTAGGTGCTCCTCGGCATGTGGGATCTTCCCAGATCAGGGGTTCAAACCCATGTCCCCTGCATTGGCAGATGGATTCTTTACCACTGAACCACCAGGGAACCCCCAGAGTCATGTTTTAAACACATAAATCACTCTTTAACTCCAAATGTTTTAATAGCCTTCTTACCCAGTCCCCTTTCAGAACCTGAAAAAGCACATTCTCTGCCCCTCTTAACCTCTCAGATCTGAATTCTTACCACTCTCAACTTATCTCAGTGTAACTGTGGGATTTGATCTACTAATAGGTAATGTAATCTATACAGATAATCATGACCAGACTTTTTTTTTTTTTAATTGGGGTATAGTTGATTCACAGTGTGTGTTAGTTTCAGCTATACAGCAAAGTGAATCTGTTATACGTATTCATATATCCATTCTTTTTTAGATTTTTTTTTCCCATATAGGCCATGACAAAGTATTGAGTAGAGTTCCCAATGCTATACAGTAGGTCCTTATTAGGTAATGAAATAGAATAAAATAGAATAGACAACATCAGGGTGCACTGCACAGGATAAAGGCAAGCATTCCTTTGTGAAATTTTGAGTTCAGTGTGTGTGTGTGTGTGTGTGTGCAAGTGAGTGAGTGTGTGTGTATCTTGGTTCCAGCAGAAAATTTATGCCTTACTGCGGGTCATGGTCCAAAAGTTTGAACCTTAGCTCACTCTGCTCCAATCATTCAGATTCCCGTTTAATTTCTCCAACATGCCAATCAAACCATTGCCTGAAGGACTTTGCCCTCTGCCTGGAACTCTCTTGCACCAGATATCTGCTTTCGCACTTCTTTTCAATCATTCCTCAAGGTTCCCCTGATAAGAGAGCTCTTCTCTGGTCACATTATATAAAATAGCACATCATCTCTTTCTGCTCTACCCTGCTTATAACTTCTCACCACTTGACATGCTGTGGATTAATTTTTAAACTAATTTCTATCTTCCTTCTTGCAGTATATGTTCCATTAGAGTAAAGATTTTTCTGTCCTGTTCCTTACTGTTTCCTGGCAAATAGTGGCAACTAGATAAATATTTTTCAAATGAATGGATTGCATAAGCCAAATAATATCCTTCCTATGGCAACCCACTCCAGTACTCTTGCCTGGAAAATCCCATGGACAGAGGAGCCTGGTAGGCTGCAGTCCATGGGGTCGCTAAGAGTCGGACACGACTGAGCGACTTCATTTTCACTTTTCACTTTCGTACATTGGAGAAGGAAATGGCAACCCACTCCAGTGTTCTTGCCTGGAGAATCCCAGGGACAGGGGAGCCTGGTGGGCTGCCGTCTATGGGGTCGCACAGAGTCAGACACGACTGAAGTGACTTAGCAGCAGTAGCGATAGGAATAAGGTATTCTCCCAGGATATTTGATTTCTTTCACTAAGAAGAGGTAGAAGAAGTCTCCTTCCAAATGCTGGGTATACTCAGAATTGGGAAGGAAGAACCTAGACTCCAGGGTAGAATTATAAACTGAAGGCTTATGGCTTCTCTAAATGAGTTCTCACCCAGCAAACCCAAATCCATATTGGGCTCTGTGTCTGGCATCAGATTGGAAGGCTTCTTATCTGCCATCCCCAGCTCCTGGCTCACACTCAGGAGTGGCCCCAGCTCCATTTTGAAACAGCAGTGAGAATTTAGCTGGCCCATCTCAGGGGATAGTAACTCATTCATATCTCAAAATGTTGAATGAACATTTTTGTATGAGGCTCTGCTCTAAATTCTTGGGATAGAGCTGTGAATAATACAGACAGAGTCCCTGTTCTGATGAAGCTCGTGTTGTAGTCAATTTTAGAATAATTAAACTAATGAATAGCTTCCGCTTGATGTAAATGCTATGAAAAAAATTAAAGAGGATAATGGGACAGAGTGACAGAGGGAGGAGGAATGGGACCATATGAAATAAGGCAGGTTAGGGAAAACTGCTCTGAGAAGGTACATCTGAGTAGAGACAGGAAAAAGCACGTGGTAGGATACATCACTGCTCTTCCAAATACATGCAGACGTTGTGTGCACAGGAGTGTGGGATCAGAAAAATGGCCATGCAAGTAGAACAAAGCAACCTTAGCAACAGGAACAATTACGATCGTTCCATGGCCTTGAAAATGTTTGTCAAAGCATCACACTTCCTACCATTTGTAAATCCACACAGAAATGAGAAAATTTAAAAATAGATACAACAGTTCTGCTTCCCTGCCGAGGTATCCCTTCTCTGTGGCAGGATTATGTTTCTGCCTCATTCCTGGGAGATTTGATGAGGACGATAGAATGTAAATTCAGAGCAAAATTGATTTTCTTTTTAATATATATATATATATATTTATAGCTGCATCAGGTCTTGGTTGCAGCATACAGAGCCCTGCACTGTGTGGGATCCAACTTCTCCCACAAGGGATCAAACCTGTGTCCTCTGCATTGGAAGGTAGATTCTCAACCACTGAACCACCAGGGAAATTCCCTGAAGTGAAGTTTTAAGAGCTAACTTCTTGGTTTGTGTCTTTCTTTTCGGTCTCAGTAGGGTCTGCTCCAAATGCTAGCAAAGTAAGATGTAGAACAAAGCTACAGACAATCCCCAGTGCTGTTGTAAGTTTAATGAAAAACAAATCTTTCTTATTTAAGTTTTTTAAATTTTAGTGTACACCAAAAGCAACCAGAGGTCTCGGTAAAACAAGAGAAATTGGCCCCATCCCAAGTTTTTCATTCAGGAGGTCTGGATCTGCATTTTTACCAAGTCCCCACATGACATTGATGCTGCCTGTCTAGAGATCACACCTTGAGAATCGTTGTTCTAAATCACTCTAATTTGGGGGTTCAATTGTTATGTGGGATAACTTAGCCTACACTGACTAGTACAGAGAAGAATAAACGAGTTCTGTACAGATGGAGGAAAAGAAGGATACAAGTAGAAGTTACTTTCGGGCTTTGAAATTAGACAGATTGGAATTAAAATCTTTATTGTTGTTCAGTCTCTAAGTCTCATCCGACTCTTCAATATCATGGAGTGCAGCACACCAGATTTCCCTGTCCTTCACTATCTCCCAGAGTTTGCTCTAATTATGTCCATTGAGTTGGTGATGCTATCTGACCATCTCATTCTCTGCCACTCTCCTCTCCTTGTGTCTTCAATCTTTCCCAGCATCAGGGTCTTTTCTAATGGGTAATCTCTTCACATCACGAGCTTCAGCTTCAACATCAGTCTTTCCAATTAATATTTAGGGTTGATTTCCTTTAGGATTGAAAATCCTTACAATTGCTTATCATATGTCAGGCCTTGTGCCAAGATTCATGAAAAGGAGTGAGATTTGCTACTCTCAAAAAGTTTATACCCTTGGAATGTTTGTCTAGATTTTTTTTTAATAGTTCTCTACTTCCATTACTCAACAAAATAATATTTATAATTCTTCTAGGTGATTTTACACTGAATCAAAAATGGGCCAATTTGAATATTTCTCCAAGAAAGTTAAAATTTGGTTATGGATATTCTAGTTAATGCTTGGAGGGCTTGGGGGCAGGAGGAGAAGGGGACGACAGAGAATGAGATGGCTGGATGGCATCACCGACTTGATGGATGTGAGTTTGAGTGAACTCCGGGAGTTGGTGATGGACAGGGAGGCCTGGCGTGCTGCAATTCATGGGGTTGTAAAGAGTCAGACACGACTGAGAGACTGAACTGAACTGAACTGATACTTGCAAAAGATGTTAACTCAAGATTCTATTGTGTGGCCAGGGATAGCTTGGCATGTGTAATGTGCAATATAAAAGAAAGCTTTAGAAGAATATGAGATAATTGTTCAAAGAAAAGTGAACATGTGAGTTAAAGCGATTGTCCTGATATGCTTCCAGATCCTGGTTCCAATTTTTTTTCTGAGACTCAGCTACTTTCTTCCCCTTGGGTGACGTGAGACACTTAAGTATTTTTATAATGAAGTCCTCTAATCCCTCATGGTTTTATTTATTTATTTATTTATTTTTTGGTTTAACAATCTCCAGTGGATATCTACAATTTATACTTTAATAAAGTTTATAAGAATGGAGTTTTTAAACAAAGAAATACACTATACTGTGAGAAGTGTAATGGCATTAATCCATTGGATATATTCTGAATGGTTTTGATGAGTTTAATCATCCTAACAACTCTGGCAAACATATTATTCTTATGCTCTAAAACTGCAAGACAGATGTAATGAAATGTTTCTTTGGCAGTATTTAAATATATAATAACTTGCTCAATTCTCATCTGACTAGACACTGCTTTTAGACAGGATGCCATATAGACGATGGTAGGAGGTGGGATGTTTGTTCTCAGAGTCGAAGAGGGAGTAGTCTTGGAAGAAAGAGACTTCATGTCAAGGCTTTATCAGTTCCACCCTAATCTCAACCCCAGGTTCTAGAAGGGCCCACTGCTTGGTTTTAGTAACCAACTTCAGGCATGCTCCCTACACTGAAGAACTTGAAGTCTTACCTTGGTCATCAAAGTATGTCATTGTCTGCTGCTGAAAAAGTTTGTTGTCATTTTCAAACTGAGGTCTGTCCAGGGCACAGTCTATCAGTGGGTTGGTGAAGCATTGTTACATCTCCAGGTACATTCACTTCTTCATCCATCCAGCCAGCCAATCATCCATTCATTACTCATTATGATGGGAGGGAGGTTCTGGATGGGGGAAAAACATGTACCAGTTCAGTTCAGTTCAGTCACTCAGTCGTGTCTGATTCTTTACGACCCCATGAACCACAGCATGCCAGGTCTCCCTGTCCATCACCAACACATGGAGTTTACTCAAACTCATGTCCATTGAATCAGTGATGCCATGTAACCATCTCATCCTCTGTCATCCCCTTCTCCTGCTGTCAATCTTTCCCAAACCAGTCTTTTCAAGTGAATCAGCTCTTTGCATCGATAGGTGGCCTAAATACTGGAGTTTCAGCTTCAACATCAGTCCTTCCAATGAACACCCAGGACCGATTTACCTTAGGATGGACTGGTTGTATCTCTCCCTCCTTGAGAGTCCAAAGGACTCACAAGAGTCTTCCCCAACACCACAGTTCAAAAGTATCAATTCTTCTGCACTCAGCTTTCTTTATAGTCCAACTCTCACATCCATACATGACCACTGGAAAAACCATAGCCTTGACTAGATGGACCTTTGTTGGCAAAGTAATGTCTCTGCTTTTTAATATGCTATCTAGGTTGGTCATAACTTTCCTTCCAAGGAGTAAGCGTCTTTTAATTTCATGGCTGCAATCAACATCTGCTGTGATGTTGGGGCCCCCAAAAATAAAGTCAGCCACTGTTTCCCCATCTATTTGCCTTGAAGTGATGGGACCAGATGCCATGATCTTAGTTATCTGAATGTTGAGCTTTAAGCCAACTTTTTCACTCTCCTCTTTCACTTTCATCAAGAGGCTCTTTAGTTCTTTTCACTTTCTGTCATAAGAGTGGTGTCATCTGCATATCTGAGGTTATTGATATTTCTCTTGGCAGTCTTGATTCCAGCTTGTGCTTCTTCCAGCCCAGCGTTTCTCGTGAGGTACTCTGCATAGAAGTTAAATAAGCAGGGTGACAATATACAGCCTTGACATACTCCTTTTCCTATTTGGAACCAGTCTGTTGTTCCATGTTCAGTTCTAACTCTTGCTTCCTGACCTGCATGCAGGTTTCTCAAGAGGCAGGTCAGGTGGTGTGGTATTCCCATCTCTTTCAGAATTTTCCACAGTTTATTGTGATCCACACAGTCAAAGGGTTTGGCATAGTCAATAAAGCAGAAATAGATGTTTTTCTGGAACTCTTGCATTTTCAGTGATACAGCAGATGTTGGCAATTTGATCTCAGGTTCCTCTGCCTTTTCTAAAACCAGCTTGAACATTTGGAAGTTTACTGTTCACGTTTTGCTGAAGCCATGTATACCTATGGCTGATTCATGTTAATATATGGCAAAAGCCATAACAATATTGTAAAGTATTTATCCTCCAATTAAAATAAATAAACGAACATCAAAACAAAGCAAAAAATCTGATTATTAATCACCTTTCATGAGTCAGATCTCATATTGTAGATACACAGACACTATAGATACAAACATTGTTGTTCAGTTGTTAAGTTGTGTCCAACTCTTTATGACCCCATGGACAGCAGCATGCAGTCTTCCCTGTCCCTTACTATCTCCAGGAGCTTGCTCAAACTGATGTCCACTGAGCTGGTGATGCTATCTAACCATCTCATCCTCTGTTGGCCCCAGTCTTCCCGAGCATCTGGGTCTTTTCCGATGAGTTGGCTCTTTGCATCAGGTGGCCAAAGTATTGGAGCTTCACCTTTAGCATCAGCCCTTCCAGTGAATATTCCGGGTTGATTTCCTTTAGGGTTGACTGACTTGACGCCATGGACTGTAGCCTGCCAGGCTTCTTTGTCCATGAATTATCCTGACAAGAATACTGGAGTGGGTTGACATTCCTTCCTCCAGGGGATCTTCCTGACCCAGGGATTGAAGTTGCATCTTCTGTGTCTCCTGCAATGCAGGTGGATTCTTCACTACCGAGCCATCAGGGAAGCCCAGATAAAAACTTAAATGCAGTTTTACTCCTACCTTCCAGGAGTCTAAAGTCTTTTGGCAGTCAAGAGCATAGACTCTGTGGTTTCTTTATCTTCAAAATGATGACTTATTCATCATAAATTGTTTTAAATATTCTTTGAGGTTGGGACTTCCCTGCTGGTCCAGTGGTTAAGACTTCATTTTCCAATGCAGGGGGTGTGGATTCTTGATGCCTGTACAGGGAACTAAAATCCTACTTGCCTCAAGGCCAAAAACCAGAAACAATAAAGACTTTTTAAAATGGTCCACATAAGTTTTTTATAATTTATTGAGGTAATGCATGTAAATAAAACGCTAAAAACAGCCTAGAATTTTGATAAGTATTTGCATGATGTGTATGTGTGTCTGTGTGTACACTCTCCCTTTTACCTTTGACCTATGCCCTTATATTTAAAGTGGTTTATTGTAAGTAAAATATAGCTTGGTGTTTATTTTTTTATCCAATATGAGCATCTCTGGAGCATCATACCATTTTGATTTAATGTAATCATCAGTGTGATTGTGTTTTAAACTACCATATTGCACATTTGTTTTCTTTTTATTCCATCTGTTCTTTGTTCCCTTTTCCCTATTTTCCTGCCTTCTTTTGAATTAACTCAGTATATTTTAACATTTCATTTTGTGTCTATGATTGGCTTTTTGACTATGCCTCTTCATTTATTTTCTTAGTGGTTGCTCTTGAGTTTACATTATATAACTTTAATTAATCATAGTCTACCTTCAAACAATATTATAATACTTCATGGATAGCATAAGAATATTATAGTCTTGTACTTCCTTGTCACCTCCTTATTTCTTGTGTTATTCTTATCTTATAATTTTTTCTATAGGCTATAAAACTCACAACATAGTGCTAAAATTTTTGCTTTAAACAGTCAATTAACTTTTAATGTGATTAAAAATGAGAAAAAGGATATTCCCTGGCTGTCCAATGGTTAAGATTCAGTGCTTTCACAGCTGTGGCCCTGGGTTCAATCTCTGGTTGGGGAGCTAAGATCCCACAAGCTGTGTGGCCAAAGGACAAAATGAGAAAAAGCACTTTGTATTTATTTCGACACTAGTCACTTCTGGTCGTGGTTACTTCTTTACATATACTGAAATTTCAGGCTGATATCATTCTCCTTCTGTTTACATAACTTAACAATTTTCATAATGTGGTTTGTTCATAAACTGACCCAGCTTTTAGTTTTCAATTGTTTTTGAATAATATTTTCACTGAATGAACAATTTTTCTGAGCCTGTCAAATGCGTCACTCCAATGTCTTCTTGCTTGTATAAATTTTGATGAGATTTGATGAGACGCTGTGATTACTAAAGTTGCTCCTCTAAATGCTAAATGATTTTCTTTTGCTCTGACTTCTCTAATTTTCTAATTACTACTAGCTTTTGGCAATTTAATTATGACATATATTTGTGGAATTTTCTTAATTTTTTGTATATTTTTATTGGAGTATAATTGATTTACAGTGTTGTGTTTCTTACTGCTCTACAGCAAAGTGAATCATTATACACATACCAATATCCACCCTTTTTAAGGTTTTTTTCCCATATAGGTCATGACAGAGTATTAACAGAATAATAACAGCATTAACAGGGAACAGAATAGAGTTCCCTGTGCTATACAATAGGTTTAATTAGATGTCTATTTTTATATGGTAGCGTCTATATGTCAACCCCAATCTCCCAACTTATCCCTTCCTTGTTACCCCCAGTGGAACCATAAGACTGTTTTCTACATCTGTGACTATTTCTGTTTTGTTGACTTTCTTAATAGTTTACTTAGGGTTCGCTGAACTCTTTGGTTCTATGAGTATATACTTTTCATCAAATATGACTTTCTTTAACCATTATTTCTTTAAATACTTTTTCTGTTCCCCACCTGCTTCTGAAATTTTAAACATATGTGTTACATTGTTTGACATTTGTGCACAGAACATAACAGATTTCTCTGCAGCCTATTATGAAATATTTGAGTTCTCTAAGCTTGGGTTTCCTGAGCGGTGATGCAAACTCTCCTGGGCCCTTCTGTGTTGCTCCTGTGGGATTTGGGAGGCAAAGAAAACCAAGGAAAATCTGGAGCTCAGGCTGCTTGCTGTGCTGTGAGTGATCAGTGTCCTTCGACTCTGACCCAGGAACTTCATGTCTCCTACCAGCACCCAGGAAGCTGAAGCAGTCATCACAGTTTTTGACAGCTGAATCCACATCAGGCCCTATACCACACAGTCTAGGCTGACTGTGACATTTCTATTCCCTTTTACAGGTCTACTAAGGTGTGGACATGGGCTCTGATTTTAACCAATGAGATACAAGAGGAAGCTAGCTTCATGGTGCCTCTGGGCAAATCTTCTTGTTTTCTAAGAGAAAGAAAAACAGCAGGAGGAGGAAGGCAGGGGAGAGGAGAGAAGGAGGAGAAAGAGAGGGAGGAGATTTCTTCTGTTTCTCTCTTTCGATAGGATGATAATTTATGAAATTGAGAGAATCATATTTAAACTAGTATAAAAATAAAGTTTATCTCAAGAAAGCAAGGTCTAAATGTAGGAAGCTTCCAGGATTAGTTGATTCAGTAACTCAACTATGTAGTCAAGAGCTCAGATTTTTTTTCATGCCTCTGCAGTCCTATTTTCAGCATTTTTTTAAACTGATCTTTGGAATGATAACCAATGGCTACTCATCCAAATATACTTAGGGGAAAAGCAGGGTCAGAGGCTGTGCTGCCATCACTTTCTGCTCCATTACCCTGCCTTCTCCCTTCTCTGCCTCTTCCCCCTTCCCTTCATCTTCCAACCAGAGACGGCTAAGTGTGCACTAAAACCACAGTGGAGGGCTGCCATAGGAAGCGCTAACAGGGACCATCCTGATGATGCTACGATCACCAAGAAGGAGGCTGCTGTGGCTAAAGCTAGGATCATCCCAAAAGGGTAAAACTTTTCCTGGAGACACTTCCAGGAGCAGAAAAGGAGAAAGTAAATATAAGGCTTTTCCCCCTCCGACAGTATCTTCTTATTGGCAAAACTGAACAAGAAGCCAGATGGCAAGGGAGTTCAGGAAATGTAATTTACACAGGCTCCTGGCCTCAGCATTACAGACAGAGGTACACATGTATCACTTCTACTGGAGAAAGGAAAATGGACTGGAAGGGAAGAGATGATGATGATGGCGTCGATGATGATGATGGTGGTGATGAAGAAGATGGTGGTGATGATGAAGATGATGACAGTGATGATGAAGATGGCAGTGGTGGTAACGGTGATGATGAAGATGATGACGGTGATGATGAAGATGGTGATAATGATAAAGATGATGACAGTGATGATGAAGATGGCGGTGGTAATGATGATGATGATGAAGATGATGATAGTGGTGGTCGTGGTAACAGTGATGATGAAGATAATGACAGTTACAACAGAAATACTAACAACAACAGAAAAATTAGGATTTGTGGCCAGGCCCTGTTCTAAGCACTTTGAATGTATTTGCCCAGGAGAGTGAAGGAAAGAAAAGAGGATAAGTCAGGGGGGAAAGGGTGGAGAAGAAGCAAGCTCACTGCTCTGATATATAGCTTATCATCCCTGAGAAATTTCAGTTTGTCCTAGTTCTTGCTCAGTGCCCTGCTCTAAAACACAGAGGAGAAAAAATTAGCATAAGTTGAATGAGAAGCCAGGGGCTAGATGTGGTGCTGAGGACTCCTTACCACTTATCTCATCCAATGTTTGCAATAATTGTAAGTTAAAAAGGGCACCTGGGGACTTCGTTGGCAGTCCAGTGATCAAGAGTCTGTGCTTCCAATGCAGGGGATGCAGGTTCTATCCCTGGTCAGGGAACTATGATCCCACAGGCCCATGGCATGGCAAAAATAAAAAAATAAACAATAAATAAATAAATAACCAGATAAGTAGTTCTGCATCATTTTTAATAAAAGAAAAGAAAGAAAGAAAAGGGGTACCAGGACACGTTAAATAACTTGCTCACCATCAGTAAATAGCTTGCTCACCATCAGTAAATAGCTTACTGAAAGCAATAATTAATTCTTTCTGATTTTAGAGCTCCTGCTCATTCAATCTAAGTAAAAAAAGTAAAAGCTATTCTCACCTGGGTATCCAAACTCCGTGCTCATACCTGCACCCTCTCAGAAGGCTGCTTCCACCCACGAGAGGCGCGGGCGATATGCTGCTGCCTTTTAACTGGGAATCTGAGTGGGTCTAGAGCCTCTGGCCTGGGGCAACCCACTCAGGCCTAAAGAGGATTTGCTTTGAGAAAGGGGTTTTGAAATTGACAATGAAAGTAATTTTCTCCCCAATAGAGCGAAAATAGCAGATCATGAAAATCTGTCAAGCAAAGAATAGTTTAAAAGAGAGAAAAATCAAAGTGCTACCACTATCCACCTTCCTTTCCCCAAAGAGGGAACATAATTCAAGACATAGTGAATTACCAAAATTACATAGCCACAACCAACCAATAAACCTTTTTTTCCCAACTTTATTAGAACATTATTGACATACAACATGTATCAGTTTAAGGTGTTCATTGCAGTAATTTGATATGTGTATATATTTGTGAAATGATTATCACAGAAAGGTTATTTAGCACTTCCATCCCCTCACATAATTACCATTTTTTTGTGCAGGTGATGATAACAGTTAAAAATCTATACTCTTAACAATTCTCAAGTATGTTGTGTGGTGTTGTCAGTTATAGTCACCATGCTGTATATTAGATCCCCAGAAGTTTGACCCCTTTGACCAAGATTCCCCCTTTCCCCCATCCCTCAACCCTTCATAGCCACTATTTTACTGTTTATTTCTATGAGTTAGGCTTTTTTAGATACCACATATAAATTAGATCATATTTGTCTTTCTCTGAATTTTTCACTTAGCATAATGCCCTCAAGTTTCATCCATGTCACAATGGCAGGATTTCCTTTCCTTTTTATGGATGAATAAAATATATAAGACCATATATACATATATACGCATATATATTTGGCTTCCCAGGTGGTGCTAGTGGTAAAGAACCCTCCTGTCAATGCAGGAGACGTAAGAGACAGAAGTTTGATGGGTTTGATTCCTGGGTTGGGAAGATCCCCTGGAAGAGGGTATGGCAACTCACTTTAGTATTCTTGCCTGGAGAATCCCATGGACAAAAGAGCCTGGCGGGCTACGGCTATATGGTCACAGAGTCGGACACAACCTGAAGTGGCTTAGCACACATGCACGCGCACACACACATGCACATAGATAGATATACATCACAACCTCTTTATCCATTCATCCATCAGTGGACACTTAGGTTGTTTCCATGTCTTAGTTACTATAAACAAAGTTGCAGGTATCTCTGCAAGATAGTGATTTCATTTTGAATATATACCCCAAGTGAGACTGTTGGATCATATGGTAGTTCTATTTTTAATTTCTGGAGGAACTTTCATGATGTGTTTGATCCTGGCTGCATCAGTTTTCATTCCCACCAACAATGCATAAAGGTTTCCTTTCCTCTCCATCTTTATCAGCATTTGTGGTCTCGTCTTTTTGATAATAGCCATCGTAAAAGGTATGAGGTGATATCTTATTGTGGTTCTGATTTGCATTTCCCAAACGATTAGTGATAGTAAGCATCTTTTAATGTACCTGTTGGACATCTCTATGTCTTCTTTGGGAAAATGTCTATCCATGTTCTTTAATCATTTTTAAATCAGATTTTTTTTTTCTTGCTACTGAGTTGTATGAATTCCTAATATATTTGATAAAGGCTTAATATGCAGCAGTTTTATTTACAAGGAACCACAGCTTTTAAGGCTCCCTGTGTATGAGAGCTTCTGTTGGCAGGGTAGCTAGTTAAGTTCACATAAGTGTGAATGGATTTACTGTCCTTTTCCAAGAGGCATTTTTGATGATGGAAGAAATAACATCCAGGCCCTAGTGCTCAAGGCAGGAAGGAAAAGGGACCACTCCTTTCATTTTTTATCACTGTTGGTTTCTGCCACTGCAGACATTACATGTTTATTATAGGTATTACACATTTATTATCTCACAGTCTCTGTACATCAGGAGCTCCAGCATAGCTTATAGGTCTCCGCTCAGGGGTCACAAGGCTGCAGGCTAGGTGTCGACCAGACCTGGCCCTCATCTGAGGCTAGCGGTCCTTTTCCAAGGTCATTTAGTTTGCTTGCAGCAGTCAGTTCCAATCTTAGTTGTAAGATTCCTAGTGGCCCACTTCTTCAAAGTCAGACAGAGAGAGAGAAAGATTGTCTAGAGTGAAGTGAAAGTCACTCAGTCGTGTCTGACTCTTTGTGACCCCTATACAGTCCATGGAATTCTCCAGGCCAGAATACTGGAATGGGTAGCCTTTCCCTTCTCCAGGGGATCTTCCCAACCCAGGGATCACACCCAGGTCTCCCACACTGCAGGCGGATTCTTTACCAGCTGAGCCACAAGGGAAGCCCAAGTGAACGGGTCAGCAAAATAAGCCTTACATAACCTGCTCATAGGCAGTCTTATTGCCTTTGACATGTCCATTGGTTAGAAGTGAGTGGCAGGGCCCATCCACACTGAAGCGAAAGAACTTACACAGGGGTGTGAACACCTGGAGTCGAGGATCGCTGGAGCCACCCTAGAGTCTGTCTGCCACAGCCACTGGGGCTGCAGAGCAGAGCAGTGACAAGATGCTGATGAGGGCCTTCTCAGCTTCTCACTTTCTCTCTCTCTGTCTTGTGCCCATCACCCACTCTTTTCCTACTTTGCCCTGCCACCATCCTCGTAGGCCACGCAGCAGCTTCTGATCACATCTCACATCTGCCTAGAAACAACACTGGAAGTCTTTGCCACTCAGGGCTCTCCTAACAGGTCCAGAAGCAGGAAAGAAGGCCTTCGAGGGCTCTGTGTGCCTCAGCAGATCCACGCCTAAGGCTCCTGCACCAGGGCCTATGGTGGGAATGAAGAGCAGGGGATTAGCAGGTGATGAGAATAGGCAGGACTGTGTTTAAACCTTCTCCCCTATCTAAGCTCTTATTGACCGAGAAACATCACAAGGAGGTGTCTGGGAGGAATTAACACTAATCCCTTTCCAACTCCGCAGTGCCTTCACTCACCAACCTTCTCCTCCGCCTGGATGCTCCACTGGGGATCTGTCAGTCACAGAGGATCCTGGGTAATCAGTTAAGATGCTCACACACTACCTTCAGAAATGCATTAGCTATGGTCCCACCAATACATTTTTAAGTAAATCACAATAGAAGTGAGATCTGGAGCATCACAAATGAATTAAAAAGGGAAAATGAAAGTGGGAGAGACAGGCATGGCATAGGTTTTCACTTAAATAGGAAAAGAGAGATAAGAAAAGGAAAGGAAAACAAAGGGAAAGGAGAGAAGAAAAAAGAGACAGGAGCTAATTTTTCTTTTAAAGCTTAATTCTGCTGCTATAAACTGGGTCTGACAAAGTCCCCAGGAACCTACTTGAAATACATAGTTAGGCCTACCAAAAGAAAGTGTAACAAGAGTTGAATGGTCCAAGATGAAGGACTTGTGCATTAGAAAGAAGTCTGATCCTTTTGTCTTGGGTCACGTTATCCAGCACATGGCCTGATACAGAGGAGACATTTTGGAAATGTTTTGTTAAATGAATTATTTTTTTGTTTCCTACACCAATGTTTAATCACATTATCTCCCTCCAAGTTTCTGCTTACCCTATTTTCATTCACTAATCTATTAGTTCATCTATTTATCAGGTATTTGTTGAGTGTAACCCCATCTGTGCCTGTCCCTATGATAATAAGTGGCGACATGACAGTGATTGAGATGACATGATTACTTTTCCCACAGTTCAGTTCAGTTGCTCAGTCGTGTCTGACTCTTTGTGACCCCATGAATTGCAGCATGCCACGCCTCCCTGTTCATTACCATCTCCCAGACTACACTCAGACTCACGTCCATCGACTCAGTGATGCCATTCAGCCATCTCATCCTCAGTTGTCCCCTTCTCATCCTGCCCTTAATCCCTCCCAGCATCAGAATCTTTTCCAATTAGTCAACTCTTTGCATGAGGTGGCCAAAGTACTGGAGTTTCAGCTTTAGCATCATTCCTTCCAAAGAAATCCCAGGGCTGATCTCCTTCAGAATGGACTGGTTGGATCTCCTAAAGAAGTCTGATCCTTTTGTCTTGGGTCACGTTATCCAGCACATGGCCTGATACAGAGGAGACATTTTGGAAATGTTTTGTTAAATGAATTATTTTTTTGTTTCCTACACCAATGTTTAATCACATTATCTCCCTCCAAGTTTCTGCTTACCCTATTTTCAATCAATAATCTATTAGTTCATCTATTTATCAGGTATTTGTTGAGTGTAACCCTATCTGTGCCTGTCCCTATGATAATAAGTGGTGACATGACAGTGACTGAGATGACATGATTACTTTTCCCACAGTTCAGTTCAGTTGCTCAGTCGTGTCGGACTCTTTGTGACCCCATGAATTGCAGCATGCCACGCCTCCCTGTTCATTACCATCTCTTGGAGTTCACTCAGACTCACGTCCATTGACTCAGTGATGCCATCCAGCCATCTCATCCTCAGTCGTCCCCTTCTCATCCTGCCCTTAATCCCTCCCAGCATCAGAATCTTTTCCAATTAGTCAACTCTTTGCATGAGGTGGCCAAAGTACTGGAGTTTCAGCTTTAGCATCATTCCTTCCAAAGAAATCCCAGGGCTGATCTCCTTCAGAATGGACTGGTTGGATCTCCTTGCAGTCCAAGGGACTCTCAAGAGTCTTCTC
>SJYT01031753.1:60395-92356 GCA_006410635.1 Cephalophus harveyi
CTTTGCCGACTAAGGTCCGTCTAGTCAAGGCTATGGTTTTTCCTTTGGTCATGTATGGATGTGAGAGTTGGACTGTGAAGAAGGCTGAGTGCCAAAGAATTGATGCTTTTGACCTGTGGTGTTGGAGAAGACTCTTGAGAGTCCCTTGGACTGCAAGGAGATCCAACCAGTTCATTCTGAAGGAGATCAACCCTGGGATTTCTTTGGAAGGAATGATGCTAAAGCTGAAACTCCAGTACTTTGGCCACCTCATGAGAAGAGTTGACTCATTGGAAAAGACTCTGATGCTGGGAGGGATTGAGGGCAGGAGAAGAAGGGGATGACCGAGGATGAGATGGCTGGATGGCATCACTGACTCGATGGATATGAGTCTAAGTGAACTCCGGGAGATGGTGATGAACAGGGAGGCCTGGCGTGCTGCTATACATGGGGTCGCAAAGAGTCAGACATGACTAAGTGATTGAACTGAACTGAACTGAACCTGCTATCCTTTGGGACTCTGCATTCAAATGAGTATATCTTTCCTTTTCTCCTTTTCCCTTCACTTCTCTTCTTTTCTCAGCTATTTTTAAGGCCTCCTCAGACAGCCATTGTGCCTTTCTTTTTCTTGGAGATGGTCTTGATCACTGCCTTCTGTACAATGTCACAAACCTCCATTCATAGTTCTTCAGGTACTCTATCAGATCTAATCCTGTGAATCTATTTGTCACTTCCACTGTATAATCATAAGGGATTTGATTTAGGTCATACCTGAATGGTCTAGGGGTTTCCCCTACTTTGTTCAATTTAAATTTAAATTTTGCACTAAGGTTCTCATGATCTGAGCCACAGTCAGATCCCAGTCTTGGGATCCCAGTTCCCAGTCTTGTTTTTGCTGACTGTATAGAGCTTCTCCATCTTTGGCAGCAAAGAATATAATCAATCTGATTTTGGTATTGACCATCTGGTGATGTCCACATGTAGAGTCTTCTCTTGGGTTGCTGGAAGAGGGTGTTTGCTATGCTCA
This sequence comes from Cephalophus harveyi, assembly GCA_006410635.1. NCBI lineage: Eukaryota > Metazoa > Chordata > Mammalia > Artiodactyla > Bovidae > Cephalophus > Cephalophus harveyi. The sequence continues at coordinate 61,402 of SJYT01031753.1, forward strand.
GTGAGTTCTCTTGGTAAAACTCTGTTAGACTGCCTTCCTTCATTTTACACTTCAAAGCCAAATTTGCCTGTTACTCCAGGTATTTCTTGACTTCCTACTTTTGCATTCCAGTCTCCTATAATGAAAAGGACATCTTTTTTGGGTATTAGTTCTAGAAGGTCTTGTAGTTCTTCATACATCTCATCCCATCACTTCATGGCAAATAGATGGGGAAACAATGGCAACAGTGAGAGACTTTATGTTGGGGAGCTCCAAAATCACTGCAGATGGTGACTGCAGCCATGAAATTAAAAGATGCTTGCTCCTTGGAAGAAAAGCTATGGTCAACCTAGACAGAATATTAAAAAGCAGAGATATTATTTTGCCAACAATGGTCCATCTTGCCAAAGCTATGATTTTTACCATAGTCATGCATGAATGTGAGTGTTGGACTATAAAGAAAGTTGAGCACTGAAGAATTGGTGTTTTTGAGCTGTGGTATTGGAGAAGACTCTTGAGAGTCCCTTGGACTGCAAGAAGATCCAACCAGTCAATCCTAAAGGAAGTCAGTCCTTAATATTCATTGGAAGGACTGATGCTGAAGCTGAAAATCCAACATTTTGGCCACTTGATGTGAAGAACTGACTCACTGGAAAAGACCCTCATGCTGGGAAAGATTGAAGATGGGAGGAGAAAGGGATGACAGAGGATGGGATGGTTGGATGGCATCACCGGCTCAATGAACATGAGTTTGAGCAAGTTTCCAGAGTTGATGATGGACAGCGAAGCCTGGTGTGCTGCAGTCCATAGGGTCGCAAAGAGTCAGACATGACTGAATGACTGAACTCAACTGCGATTTATTTTGAGGATTAAGTAAGATAGTGCAGGCAAAGTACACAACACAGAGTCTAGAACTTCATTACATGTTCAGTGAATACTTAGTATTGTCATCATCATCATTATGTACTTCCAGTTACTAAACTATAGAATTAGAAGCCAGAATCCATGATTCCTGGTCCAGTGCTGCAGAAGTCTCTCATCAATTTGATGACTCTAATGACTTCATGTCGCAGAAAGTTACAGCAAGGGGTACTGGCAACCACAGCCCATCTTTCTATTATTATAGACAAGACAACTGGTGTTCAGAGAGGGAACTGAGCTACTCAAGGTCATAGGAAGTAAGGAAAAGGCTCAGACTTCAACTCAAGTTCCTGGGCTCTCAGTCCAGTTCTGGCACCATCCGGCTGAGCCAGAGACACAAAGATCTTGGAACTGCAAAGAGTGTGAAGGACCATCTAGGTCTTGTCCCATTACTCATGACAGGAAGTGGGAGGCATGTCCCACTAGTCATGATGGGAGTCAGGGGGCAGTCATGACACAGCAGACAAGGAAACAACGTTGCTACTCCAGGGTCTTCCTGATGCACCTCAAGCCTCCTAAGAAACTTTGCTCTGAGCACCAATGTCAAAATGGAAATCTAAAAATCCAAACCAAAAGGAGAAACTGCCTTCAGAGAAACAAAAGAGACAAAGACAACTCACTTATCAACAGATACCAGCAATGCCAGAAAACAAAAGGAATGGCCTCTTAAAGCTCTGAACAAAGCAACTGCCAGTATACAATTCTACTCAGAAAAACCATCCTTAAGAAATGAAGGCAAAATAAAGACATTTTCAGAAAAACACAAAAGGAGAGAATTTGTGGTCCACAGATTCACATTGCAAGAAATGAAACTTTTTGGAATGAAGAAAGTTTACTCCAGATGATTGCACAACAGTTCAAGAAGGAATGACCAGCACTGAAGAGGGTAAATATATGGGTTCACTTTAAGAAATACATGGATGGTTTAAAGCAACATTAATAGCAATGCCTTGTGAAAAGTATAACAGATGCTGAGAGAAATGTATGATAAAAAAAGAAAAAAACAGAAAAGGGATAAGTGGAGTTAAAGTACAATAAAGATGAAGCAGTGTTCTGAGTGTGATAAAATATTAATTGCAGGTAGATTATAATAAGTTCAGAATGCATTTCATAATTTCTGGGTAATCACAAAAAGATGATATTGAAAGAAGAAAATGGAGGAGATAAAATGGACTAGCGAAAATACATAATAAATACCTCATATATAGTAAACAGGGAGTAATAGAGCAAAGAACAGAAAGGACATACAAAAAATACCAACATGGTAAATCTGACCACCTTAACCTCAATTTTATAAGTAGCTGCCTTGAATTAAAATAAATACTTCAATTAAAAGATTTCCTATGAAGTAAGAAAAAACAAGACCAGCATGTGTGTTAATTACAAGAAACACATTTCAAATATAAGGGATAGGTTGAAAGTAAAAGGATGAAAAATATATATCAATGATATTTAAACACTAAGCAAAAGAAAGAAGGTGTGGTTATATTAACGTCAGAGAAAGGTAATATTAAAGGAAGAGTTATAATAAGAGAAAAAGAGAAACACATAAAACAGTAATTAAAGAGTCAATTCTATTGGAACATATAGCTCTCCTCAAGTTGAAAGTACTTAGTAATAAAACTCTACTATATACAAACTTTAAGTAGAGTCAATAGGAGAAATAGACAAAGCTATAAGGGTTGGAAATTTTAATACATGTATCCAAGATTATCATAAAACAATCAGAAAAAAATATGAGTCTATGGAAGATTGGAATAGTATGACCAAATCTGACCATCTGACCCAATGGGATGTATTCAACAATGCAGAATTCATATTTGTTGCAAGAACACATATAACATTTATCAAAACAGACTGCAGTGCAGGCTACAAATCAAGTCTTAAAAGAATTCCAGGGCTTTCCTGGTGGCTCAGTGGTAAAGAATATGCCTGCCAATCAATGCAGGAGACATGAGTTTGACCCCTGATCCAGGAGGATCCCACATGCCAAGGAGCAACTAAGTCCGTGTGCCACAATTACTGAGCCTGTGCTCTAGAGCCTGGGAGCCGCAACTACTGAAGCTCGTGCTCCCTAGAGTCCGTGCTCCACAACAAGAGAAGCCACCCCAATAGGAAGCCTGTGCACCACAACTAGAAAGTAGCCCCTGCCATCTGCAACTAGAGAAAAGCCCAAGCACCAATGAAGACCCAGCACAGCCAAAAATAAATAAAGTTATTAAAAAGGAAGAAATAGAAACAATTATTTAAAAAGAACTCCAAAGAAGAAAATAATTCAATGTGTACTCTGATGAATGTGAAATTAAATTAAAATTCAATAACAGAAAGATAACTAGAAAATTTCCAAGTGATTGAAACTTAGTTAACATAGCTCTAAATAACCCACATGCAAAATAGAAATCTAAATGGAATTTAGAAGATATTTTTATCTGAACATTGAATATCTCAAATACTAATATCTAAATTTGTGAAATGAAGCTAAAGTAGAACCTGGGAGGAAAGTATCTATTTATGTGCATATATTAGGGGGAAAAAAAGTTGAAAATCAATTATCTAAGCTTCTAACTCAATAAACTTGAAAAAGTTACCAAATTAAGCCCCCTAAATGTTAACAAAAACAAAAATAGAAACAGAAAAAATTATGAGAATATAGACATAAAATAGAGAATTAATACAGCTAAAAGTTGATTCTTGAAAATATCAATAAAATAAAACAATAGTGAGACAAAGAAATAAAACAAAGAGCAAACACAAATTATGAGTATCAGGAATAAAAAGTTACATTATTATAGAATTTGTTGATATTTAAAGGATAAGAGAATGCTATGGAAAATTTTATTCCAATAAATTTACTAAATACATGCAATGAACAAATTTCTTGAAAAACACAATTACCTAAACTTTTACTGGGAGAAATTGAAAGTGAGGACAATCCTGTAACTACAAGGCTTCACTATCAGATAACAGAGGATCAAATAATACAAATCTTTTTGAAACTCTTCCAGAAAACAGAAAAACAATGAACACTTGCTAACTTCTATCATAGTTCAGTATAATCTTGTTCTAAAACCTGACAAGAACATTGTAAGAAACAAAAGCTTGAGATGAATATCCTTCCTGAATAGAGAAGAAATAAGTCAAATCAAAATATTAGTAAATCTAATTCAGTGGCTATTTTTATTTGTTCCACTAATGCACTGAAGAATAAACATTACAGGAGATGTTTAAAAAATTGCATGTCAACCTCTCTTGTGAACATAGTAGTAAAAACTGCAAAGAGCACTCCGATGTATGTGTACAGGAGAAATGAGTGCATATGTACAGAGGCATGTACAGAATTTTATATCCATTTATTCATCACAGTCAAATCCTAGAAATGGTCAAAATGTCCAACAACAGAAAAAGTAATAAAATTTTCTATATCAGATATGAAATACTGCACAGCAACAAATAAGAACAAGGCACTCAAACATAGAGCAACAAGAATCAATCTCACAGGTATTAGCACGAGCGAAGCCAGCGGTTTCCATCTTCTGACTGGACTCTGATGATTGCAAACACATGCTATATGATCTTGTTAGATGGGCCTGAACAGACCCAGTTTATCTATGGTGGTAGAAATCAGAACAGAAGTTACCTCTGGCGTGGTGATATTGACCAGGAGAGGACAGGAAGAAATCTTTTGAAGTCTTGGTGGTATTCTATATTTTGACTAGTATGGCAGCTACACAGTTGTATATACATTGCAAACACTTATTGGGTTTTCATTGTATGTAAAAAAGAGAAATATTGAATTACTCCTTCAAATCATTTTACTGTTACATTATCTTTTTTTGTCAAGCTGTAAGCACATTTTTAGTTTACAGATACCATGTCTTGATCTTTCAGCAATATTAAATTTTTTCAGATCTATTATTTATCCATTGCTTTTGTTTATGGCATCTTTCATCATACAGAGTTTAAGATTTTTTTATATAGACAAATATTCTGCTTTTAAAGCTTCTGGGTCTCTAACTATGGTTAGCCAGTTCTCAAGGTCCCAGATTGTACATGTTATTCCCTGGATACGTTGTAAGATATTTATTCATTTTCCTTACATATATATTTCAACCTATATAGAATTTTTTGTACATCGTGTGTTCTATGGGTTGAGTTCTGTCCACTCAAAATTTATACATTGAGGCCCTAACCCCTAATAACTTTATTTGAATATATGGCCTAAAGTGAGGTTAGATGAGGTCACCAGGGTGGGACTCTTGACACTATAGAAGTAATACCTTTGTAAGAAGAGACATGAGAGACGGATCACTCTCTCTTCATCATGTGAAGACACAGTGAGAAAAGACATAGTGTCTTCAAGTCAGAAAGAGAATCCCCACCAGAAACCGAACACTACCAGGAACTTGACATTGGACTTTGCAGCCTCCACAACTGTGAGAAAGTATGTTTCTGTTGTTTAGGGCACCAGTCCATGATATTTTGCTATGACAGCCAGGGGAGACTAAGACCATCTGTTAGGGTAATCTATTTTTTATTTTCTTCAAGGTATATAAGCAAACCCAAAAAATTTTAAATCACCTTTCTTTATCACAAATATTTTGGGATCAATGTCTGGATTCTCCATTCTATTACATTAATAAGTTTGCCATCTCTATATACATTTCAATACCTTGTGAAAGAATAAATGTCCAGGAGTAGTCACAAAAAAAAAAACAAAAAAAAACCACTAAGTATCAAGCTATACTACAAAACTCTTAAAATCAAATTAATATAGTGTTGTCAAGAGGGATACCCTTAGAAGTGCTTTCACATATTGCTGGTAGAAATGTGAAGGCCACAGCATTTGTAGATAGCAAATTTTCCAACATCTATTAAAATTAATAATACATATTCCCTTCAATGAACCATTTCAATTCAGAGTATATACCTATGGAAATGAAAGAATAAGTACATAAAGGCATGAATTCTGGGGTGTTTATTTCGGTATTTTTCTAAGTAGAATGCACTGGAAATCAAGTGAATACCCATTAATAGATAAAACACTGAGTAAACTATGGAACATTCACATGGAATAGTATGTAGTCCATTTATAGAAAATTAATTAAAACTATCCGAGGACTTGGAAACATTTCTAAAAGGAGCCGTTGGGTGAGAAAAGTAAGATGCCTGAAAGATCATATACTATGGCTCCATCCGCATAAGCTGAACAATATATCAAACATTTGGGATGTGTGTGTATTATCTGTGCTCAGTCACTCAGCCACGTCTGACTCTTTGCTATCCTGTGGAGTGCAGCCTGCCAGGCTCTTCTATCCGTGGGATTTTCCCAGCATGCATCCTGGAATGGGTGGCCAAAATATCTATATAGAATATTATGGGCTTTCCAAGTAGCTCAGTGGTAAAGAATCTGCCTGCCAATGCAGGAGATGTAGGTTCCATCCTGGGTCAGGAAGATCTCCTGGAGAAGAAAATGGCAACCCACCCCAGTATTCTTGCCTGGGAAATCCCATGGACAAAGGGGCCTGGTGAGTTACAGTCCTTGGGGTCCCCAAAGAGTCAGACTTGATTGAGAGACTAAACAACAACAACTCAGAACTATCTGGATACCAATAGAAATATGGAAGAATTCATCATAGTTTATTAATATGAGTACACAGGGAGAGCAAGAAGATAAAAAGATTAAGGATGTGGGGGGAAAAAGTCACACTAAGGAAAAGCAGGTTTATGACTATATTTATGTATTACTGTAAAACTGTGTGTGTGTGTATAGGGTACAATGTACAAAATCTTTTAAACAATTTTTACATAAAAGGAAAAACATTGAAAATTTAAAAACTGAGGTTAAGCTCAAGAAATTACAGTAAAAAACTGAGAAATAGGGGATGAAACAATATAGAAAATATCAGAAATTAAATAGACAGATAAAACAACTATAAAGGTGAGTAATAAAAAAAACTTGCTATTTTAAAAAACTAATAAATACAACAAACGTCTGGCAAAATAAATCAAGGAAAAAGGAAGAGGGAGTGCTACTGTGTACAGCAGCACCCAGAAACTAGAAGAAATCTGCTAACAGATTGTCCTAAGAATCTAGGAGTGGAGTTAAACGTCACTCCAACAATTTAAACAGTGATGGAATTCTCATTCACCTTAAGAGTATCTATAATCATTTGTGCAGCTACATAGCTATTTCAGCACTACAATGGGCTTACAATGGGAAGATCTGGATCAAATTAAACATCTACAACAACAGGACAATGAGAAACCAAATCAATTTTCTAAATATTCTTTGAAGCTTAACTCAGTGGCAAGCCTTGTGTTAAAAGCTTTAGTTGCTTTCTAATTTAATCTTCACAGCAATCTTGTAAGATAAGAACTACTATTATTTTGCCTATTTATTTTTTCAGGTGAGGAAGGTTCAACATGAGGAATTAAATCGTTTGTCCAGAGTTAACTCGCTTGTAAATGATAGAGCTAGAATCATCCCACATACTCAGAACCTCAGTTTCTCATTTATAGAAGGTGGCTAGTGACCTCTATCTCAGAGGGAGGATCTCAGAACAAAGAGATCAGGAGACTGAACGCTGGACATCTACAAAAGGTGAATGAATGATTACCGGGTTTCCAGAGACAAACAGGTCTAGGGTCAAGTCAATCTCCGTTAACTGAAAAGTGGTCTTGAGAATGCTGACTCTCTAAACCTCCACCAAGAACTGCTAGATTTAGCAGGTAAAATGCAGAAGTGGAATTAAATTTGATTTCAGATACACAGTGAATGATTTGAGCATAAGTATGTCCTAGACAATATCAGAGACATAATTGTACTAAGAAAATGTTGTTCGTTTGAAATTCAAATTTACCTGGGCAGCCTGTATTTTATCTAGCAACTCTACCTCAGTTTTCTTGTCTGAAAAGATGAATAAGGTGAAAGGAACTGCCAAGCACATTAGTGTCACTGAGTGTGTTAGTTGTGGCCAAGTATCCATCCTCTTCTTTTCCCTAATAGAACCCTGATTTGTAGCTGAGCACATAGGTACCCACCTAAATAATTGCATTTCCTAACCTTCCTCATAGGAAGTTGTGGTCGTGTGACTTTGTTCTGTCCGATGAAGAGGTAGAGGAGTATAGAATGGATTTCCAGGAACTTGCCTTGAAAGTAAAAAGATATGCCCGTCTTTAATCTCATTTTCCTCCATCTTACTTTTCAAAACATGGATATGATGGCTGAAATTCAAACGGCCATCTAGACCATGAGGTTAGCCGTAAATCTCACGTCTGTCCTAAGGTTTGCAGTGCCAAGAGCTGGAAAAATTGGGAAGTAGTGACCATTATCAATGGTCTAACTTGCCTACCTATTATAATTACCTGAGCAGCATTTTAAACTCTTAATATCTCAAATGTTTAAATTAGAACTTCAGTGGGCATCTGTATTTCTTAAATGCCCCTTAGGTTACATTATTTGGCCAAAGTTGAGAAGTTCTCTTCTTTTTATTTTATTTATCTTTTATTGAAGTATAGTTAATTTACAATGTTGTTAGTTTCAGGTGTACAGCAAAGTGATTCATATATACATATATATGTATATATATATTTTTTCAGGTTCTTTTCTCTTATATGTTATTACAAAATAGTGAATATAGTTCCCTGTGCTGTACAGTAGGTCCTTCTTGTTTATCTGTTTTATACATTGTTGTTGTTTAGTTGTTATGTCAATGTCTGACTCTTTTGTGAACCCATGCACTATAGCCTTGCATGGGATTTCCCAGGCAAGAATGCTGGTGTGGGTTGCCATTTCCTTTTCCAGGGGATCATCCTGACCCAGGGACTGAACCTATGTCTACTGTTTGGCAGACAGAGTCTTTACCCCACTGATCTATCTGATATATATATATATATATACACACATACATATATATATATATATACACATACTTATATACACACACACATATATATATATGTGTGTGTGTGTGTACTGTGTATATGTTAATCCCAAACTTGTAATCTATCCCTCCTTCCTCTTTCTACTTTGGTAGCCGTAAGTTTGATTTCTGTGTTCGTGGGTCTATTTCTGCTTTATATATAAGTTCATTTGTATCATTTTTAAAAGCTTCCACATATAAGTGATATCATATGATATTTCTCTCTTTCTGACTTATTTCACTTAATAGAATGATCCTAGGTCCATCCATGTTGCTGCACATGGCATTGTTTCATTCTTCTTTCTGGCTGAATAATATTCCTTTGTATATATATGTGTACACCACATCTTATTTATCCATTCATCTGTCAATGGACATTTAGGTTGTTTCCATGTCTTGGCTATTGTAAATCATGCTGCAGTGAACACTGGGGTGATCCCATATACCTTTTCAAATTACGGTTTTCTCTGGACAGAAGTCCAGGAGTGGGATTGCTATATCATATGGTAAATCTATGTTTCATTTTTTAAGGAACCTCCATACTGCTCTCAGTATAGGAGGGTTCCTTTTTCTCTACACCCTCTCTAGCTTTTATTATTTGTAGAATTTTTGATTATGGCCATTCTGACTCTTGTGAGGTGATACCTCATTACAGTTTTGATTTGCATTTCTCTAAATTCACGATTTCTCTAATAATTAAGTTCTCTTCTGTATTTCCCAAACAATATCCAATGAACAACAAGAGTTACTGTGCCCTTTCATACCCACCCAATGGAGACTATAATTCAGCAAGTTTACATGGGGGCCCAGGAATCTGTTTTGCTTCTGTTTTCACTCGGCACTCCAAGAGATGCTTATCTTTAGTCAGGTTTGAGAAACACTAGGTCAGTGTGTCTGAGTCTGCACATCTAAAAGTATAATGAGCATCAAAATCACCTGGAAAGCTTGCTTTTTTTAAACAACTTTATTGAGATATATTTTACATATCATAAAATTCACCTATTTCACATGCACAATTCAGTGATTTTTAGTAACTTTACCGAATGGCACCATAAATCAGTTTTAGAACATTTTCATTCTCCCAGTAAGATCTCTCAAGCCCGCCAACAATTAATTCCCATTACCACCCCCAAGCCCGGACAACCACTAATCTACTTTCTGTCTTTATAAATTTTGCCTTTTCTGGACATTGCCTATAAATGGAATCATAAAATGCGTGGTCTGCGGTGTCCGGCTTCTTCCACCAAGCATCATGTTTTTGAAGGTTATCCATGATATAGCATTTATCATAGTGCAGTCATTTCTTTTTGCTGAGTGGTGTTTAGAGAGTTTGTTAAAACTCAGAACTATCAGTGGGACCCACCCCTCAGAGATTCTCATTCAGTATAATTTGCATTTCTAACATGCTCTCAGGTGGTACACCACACTTGAGCAGTGGTCCAGAAAATGCCAAACCACAACTGCCTATACTAACACACCCGTCTACTAAATACCACTCTCACTCTCCATTAAGTGCCAGGATGTCATTATTAAGGTGCCCCCAGCATAAGGGCTCATCCTGAGGAGGCTTGTCGCTGGAAGTTACCTTTTATTTTCACTTTGTCATTTACTGACAAAGATGTCACTGCATGCATGTCCCTGCAAAAATCTCAGAAATCATTTAGAAAAATAGGGAAATCAGGTCATTGACATGTAGGAGCATTGCATTTGTCCAATAACTGGGAAAAAAATATTAAACTTCACTAATAATTTAAAGGATAAAAATTAAAATCATCTTATCAAATTGTCAATGATGCATTTAAATATCAAATGCTCAGTGTTGAGGGGGTCATCATGAGCTAAGTGTCCCCAGCTGATGAAAGATTAATTGGTAAAACCATTTTTGAGGATAATGTAGCAATACTGTCTATATCAAGATCCTTAAAAAAGTTTGTGCTCCTTTCTTTTCTTAATTCTATTTTTAACTTAATCATAACAAAATAAAGATGTATACACATAAACAATGTTATTTGAAGCAGTGCTTTTTTTCATGTTGAAAGCTAACTGCAACTTAAATCCTCAGCATGATAAGGAGAGGGGTTACACATATTTTAAGGCATTATATGGTAGAGGTCAAGAGCAGGAATTTTTGCTCTAATTTAGAAATTTAACTTAATCATAACAAAATAAAGATGTATACACATAAACAATGTTATTTGAAGCAGTGCTTTTTTTCATGTTGAAAGCTAACTGCAACTTAAATCCTCAGCATGATAAGGAGAGGGGTTACACATATTTTAAGGCATTATATGGTAGAGGTCAAGAGCAGGAATTTTTGCTCTAATTTAGAAGAGTTAAAATCCTAGCTGTGCCAATTGCTGGCTCCATAACTGTGGGCAAATCATTTAATATCTCTCTGCCTTAGTTTTCCCATCTGTAAAATAGATACAGTAATATTACCTACAGGCTTCCCCAGTGGCTCAGTGGTAAAGAATCAACCTGCAATGCAGGAGATGTAGGTTAGATCCTTGGTCGGGAAGATCACTGGAGAAGAAGATAGCAAACCACTTCAGTATTCTCACCTAGGAAATCCTATGGATAGAGGAGCCTGGTGGGCTACAGTCCATGAGACCACAAAAGAGCTGAAAATGACTTAGTGACTAGACAACAACAACATCAGTATTACCTACCTCCAAATGTATGATGGTTAATTTTATGTGTCAATTTGACTGGGCCACAGGCTACACAGATATTTGGTCAAACATTATTCTAGGTGTTTGTATGAGGGTATTTTGGGGAGGAATTTAGACTGACTTAAGTAAATTGTCCTCCCTTAATGTGGGCCTCATCCAATCAATTGAAGGCATGAATAAACAAAAAAGGCTGACACTTCTCCGGATAAAACTTCTCAAGATAAAACCTCCTACCTGACTGCCTGTGATTTGAGACAATGGATTTTTCCCTGCCTTGAGAGTCAACTGAAACATTAGTTCTCATGGTTCTCCAGCTTGCTGACTGCCAATCTTGGGACCTGTCAGTCTCCATCCTCATAGGAGCTCACTTCTTCTCATAGGTCTATTGTCATAGATGAGAGATAGAAAAATAGAGAAAATATATGTAATGTACATATATCCTCTCGGTTGTATTTCTCTGGAGAACTCTGGCTAACATAAAATGGCAGTACAGTGATTTCTCAAAACCTTAAAAATAGAATTACTGTCTGACCCAGTATTCCCACTTCCAGGTTTATTCCAAAAGAATTGAAGGCAGAGACTCAAAAAGATATTTGTGCCTCCATGCTCATAGCAATGTTACTCACAATAGCCAAAAAGTTGAAGCAACTCAAGTGCCCATTTGGCCTATGAATTGATAAAATGTGGTCTATATACATGCAAAATAATCCCATTCAGGCTCAAACAGGAAGGAAGTTTTGGACATATGCTACATGGTGGATTAACCTTGAAGACATTGTGCTAAGTGAAATAAACCAATCAAAAAAGGACAAATGCTGTATGATTCCACTTGAATGAGGCACCTAGAATAGTTGAATTCATAAAAAACAGAAAGCAAAATGTGGGTAACCAAGGGCAGCAAGGAAAGGAAATGGAGAGTTAGTATTTAACTGGTCCAGTTTCAGTTTGGGAAGATGAAAAAGTCTAGAGATGGATGGTGGGGATGCCTCCACAGCCCTGTGAATATACTTTACGCTACAGGATGATACACTTAAAAATGGTTTAAGTGGTAAATGTTATGTGTACTTTACCACAATAAAAAATGAATCAAAGTTACTTACCTCATAGAGTCTCTGTGAGAAATAAAAGCATTAATATATATAAAATGACACATACACTGAGCATGATATAAATATATTTGTTTCACAAATACAGATCTCACATATTTTCCAAGTACATTAACACATAAAAATACTCAAGAGAGAAGGTAAAATTAAAATGCAGAATACAAAACTATGCATTACCAGTATAATTCCAGCTTTACTTGAAATATTTTTTAAGATCTACATCTATCTCTGCGTGGCCATCTGACGCGAAGAGCTGACTGATTGGAAAAGACCCTGATGCTGGGGAAGATTGAAGGCAAAAGGAGAAGGGGATGGAAGAGGATGAGCTGGTTAGATAGCATCACCAACTCAATGGACATGAATCTGAGCAAACTCCAGGAGATAGTGGACAGAGAAGCCTGGCATGCTGAAGTCCATGGGGTTGCAAAGAGTTGGACATGACTTAGCAACTGAACAGCAACGACAAATGACTATGCAAGGAAATGTGACCAAGAGTCTTGACATGTTTCTGATTTTCCCAGTTTTGACAAAGCACATGTATTATTTTATAAGCTTCCCCCCTAAATGATGATTGTACATGCTTAACGGGAGCTCTCCAAGCCAGGCTTCAGCAATACGTGAACCATGAACTTCCAGATGTTCAAACTGATTTTAGAAAAGGCAGAGGAACCAGAGATCAAAATGCCAGCATCTGCTGGATCACTGAAAAAGCAAGAGAGTTCTAGAAACACATCTATTTCTGCTTTATTGACTATGTCAAAGCCTTTGACTGTGTGGATCACAATAAACTGTGGAAAATTCTGAAAGAGATGGGAATACCAGACCACCTGACCTGCCTCTTGAGAAATCTGTATGCAGGTCAGGAAGCAACAGTTAGAAAGTGAAGAAGGCTGGGCACTGAAGAATTGATGCTTTTGAAGTGTGGTGTTGGAGAAGACTCTTGAGAGTCCCTTGGACTGCAAGGAGATCCAACCAGTCCATTCTGAAGGAGATCAACCCTGGGATTTCTTTGGAAAGAATGATGCTAAAGCTGAAACTCCAGTACTCTGGCCACCTCATGCGAAGAGTTGACTCATTGGAAAAGACTCTGATGCTGGGAGGGATTGGGAGCAGGAGGAGAAGGGGATGACAGAGGATGAGATAGCTGGATGGCATCACTTTCTCGATGGATGTGAGTCTGAGTGAACTCCCTGAGATGGTGATGAACAGGTAGGCCTGGTGTGCTGCGATTCATGGGGTCGCAAAGAGTCAGACACGACTGAGCAACTGAACTGAACTGAACTGAACTGAAGGGGAGCTTATCTGTATCCTCTGTTCCAAAGCTTCCTCATTTACAGGGGAAGACTGTCTGTGTACTGTTTATATCCCCTAGACACTTCATCTATATGTCCAAGACAAAGCAAGGGTCTCAGTAGTAAGGACATTTCTTGGCCCATTTTTTTCACATCCTGTCTTCAGAAGAATTTTGAGAATCCACAGAGACCTGGAGACTGCAAATAAGAAACAGGAGTCAGACAAGAAAGTTGGCTCCTGTCAGATATGGGCAAAGTTGGCATTTCTGTGTGTGTTCCACTTTTTTGTCAGTTAAAGAGACATCAGGGAAGTTGCCCCATGTCCCATGTAAGCAGGGCTTAGTTGGACATCTCTGAGACTGTACTCATCTCTGAGCTCTCTATTGTCAACCACATCTTCTCTTGCCTTCCGTGTTGCTGGAGGGTTTCAGAAGCAAAACTTCAGAGGATGTCACTTTATGCCCTTCCAAATTTGGCCTCAAGTCTCATCATCTTACTCCAGGAGTCCTAAATCTGAAACATAACAGCTACAGCTTTCCACCATCCTCTGCTGGGCACATGCACAATATGCTTGTACTCTTCTCTCTGCCTAGATGTATTCTTCCCAGTCTTCTGCCTTTCTCAAAATACTTCTCATTTTTCAAGGTCCACATGAATTGTCACCTCTGGACAGCCATTCCCAACTCTCCAGGCAGAGTGGAGCTCCCCATCCTCTGAGTTGCCAGGGCAGTTGGCAACCACCCAGATGACTCTCTCTTGATGTATGTCTAGGGAGATAAATCAAGAAAGAATCTGAGAATGTGAGCTTCCTGAGGGCAGGGATGGTAGTCACTCAGCTTTGGAGCCAGAGCTCACTGAATATACATCAGATATTAAAGTATTCTATTCAGCTTCCTCTCAGCTGTGACATATCCAGGTGGCGCTAGTGGTAAAGAGCCTCCTGCCAATGCAGGAGACATAAGAGATGCAGGTTTGATCCCTGGGTCAGGAAAATCCCCTGGAGGAGAGCACGGCAACCCACTGCAGTATTCTTGCCTGGAGAATCCCAAGGACAGAGGAGCCTGGTGGGTTACAGTCCATAGGGTCCCAAAGAGTTGGACATGACTGAAGGAACTTAGCATGCATGCACACACTTGACATACCAATAACAGTATCCAAAATGGAAAGACCATTCTTGTCTACTTTGCTTGGTTGGCAGAAGGTGAAGATCCAATAAGTTATTGAAAATCTCTTATTCAGAAAGTTTCAAAATGATCCCAAAGGATCATGTTAACAGCCATGAACTTGCCTGACTCCAACAAAGCAAGCCTGAGCCAAACCATTGCTCTGGTCACAGCATTGCTTAATACTGCTAGAAGTGGAAGCTTTTCAACTGCATTCACCTGAATAATTGAATGGTTCAGTGCTTGGGAGAGGAACAATTGGGTATTCAACTGTTGGGAGAGGAACAATTGAGTATGCGCCATTGTTTGGGAGAGGACTGACTGAATGTTCCATTGCTGGAGAGAGGAACAATTGAGCATGGAATTATTTGGAAGAGAAATAATTAGGGATTCCATTGTTTAGGAGAGGAACAATTTAATATCCCATTCCTTGGGAGAACATTTAAGGACACACGTCCACCAAATTAGGCTGCTGTTCTACCTAAAAAGTTAGTTTCCAAGTCATTTATTTGTTTGGAACAGAGAACATTTTTATCCAGAGAAACGATGTTTATAATGATTTATAGATTTGTAGATTTCCAGAGTAGCAACTTCACCTCCTGCAACATCTATTAACTTTCCATTATATTTGAAGGAGCGTGCTGGCTTCGATTCCCCTTTCAACATATCATCACTTCTGATTGTGCATCAGCAAGAAAGTGTGTTCTCGGCAATGTAGTCCACGGAATTTTCCAGGACAGAATACTGGGGTGGGTAGCCTTTCCCTTCTCCAGGGAATCTTCTCAACCCAGGGACCAAACCCAGGTTTCCAGCGTAGCAGGCGGATTCTTTAACAGCTGAGCCACAAGGGAAGCCCAAGAATATTGGAGTGGGTAGCCTATCCCTTCGCCAGAGGATCTTCCCAACCCAGGAATTGAACCGGGTTCTCCTGCATTGCAGGCAGATTCTTCACCAACTGAGCTATCAGGGAAGCCTGCTCAGTCACTCAGTCATGTCCAACTCTTTGGGACCCTATGGACTGTAGCCTACCAGGCTCCTCTGTCCATGGGGTTTTCCAGGCAAGAATACTGGAGTGGGTTGCCATGTTTCCTCCCAGGAGACCTTCCCAACCCAGGAATCAAACCTGTGTATCCTGTGTCTCCTACATTGGCAGGCAGATTCTTTACCACTGAGCCACCTGTAAGCCCTTCAGTAAGGAAATGCAGCACTAAATTCAGCCCTGGATGGCAAGAGTTTGCATTCCCCGCCTTCTCTGCAAACATGTGTACTCTTTTTTTTTTTTTTTTGCTGCCCCTGTTGTTTTGGTCCTTCACAAGTAGAACGTGCTGGATAGCCCAGCCTGGTCACTCTCTCAATCACTCTATATACATTGAAATCAATTCTGTGTATATGCAATTAAAGAAAGTAACTCTCTAGGCCGTTCACTCCTCAGTGTGTCCTAAATGTCCAAAGGCTAGTGTTATACATCAGGTTACCATAGTTTCATTGCTTTATATTTCTTATCTTCTAAGAGCAAGTTACAGTGAGTTGTACCATCTGCTAAGCCATTGGCACAAGATTTCTTTTTTTCTCTCTATTTTTTAATTGAAGTATAGTTGATTTAAAATGTTGTACTAATTTCTGCTGTACAGCAAAGTGTGTACAGCTATAACCATATGCACATCCTTTTTTAATATTCTTTTCCATTACGGATTATCTCAGGAAATTGTATATAGTTCCCTGTGCTGTACAGTGGGACCTTGTTGTTTATGCATTCTAAATGTAACAGTTTGCATCAACTAACCCCAAACTCCCAGTCCATTCCTCTCCCCACACTTCCCTCTTAGCCACCACAAGTCTGTTCTATATGTCTGTGAGTTGGCTTCTGTTTCGTAGATAGGTTTATTTGTGCCCAATTTAGATTCCACAGGTAAGTGATGTCATACAGTATTTGTCTTTCTCTTTCTGATCTATTTCACTTAGTATGGGATGAGAAATCAAAGCATTCACTCTTTTGGAGCTGGTTGCTTCTTCTAAAAGATAAATCTCTGACAGTGCCACTTTCCTTCAGATAGGATTTTAAATACGTCCTTCCCTCTTTCCTTCTCTTCATGTTATACCTGTGATAACTGTTTGCCAAACTGGCTGCCATGGTTACCATCCCTGTGACCACACCCCTGGGTAACCTCTTCCCATGCTGACTGGGCTTGACCGTATAACTTGGTTGAGCAACGGAACAACAGAGAGTGCAAAGCAGGCAGAGACTTGAAAAGTGTTTATGTGTTGGGGCTTTATCTGTTCTTAAAGCTCAGCTATCATGTGGGCAAGCCTGACCTAGCTTGTTTGATGATGGGAAACACATAGCCAGTTACCCCTGCTGCCTCAACTTTCAGTTGGTTTTCAGCTTCCAGGTGCATGAGTGAGGTTACAGATGACTCACTCACTGGTCATTCTGCCAGGTGACAAGAGGCTCGTGAGCGAACCCAGTGAACATCAGCCAAGTTTGGTTGGCCCAAACCAAAAGTAAGAGTCATTCCATGGAATCAGAAGCTGAAAAAAAAAGTGGTTATTGTATTACTCCAGTGAGTTCTAGAGTAATTTTGTATACAAAGGCTTCCCAGGTGGTAAAGACTCTGCATGCCAATGCAGGAGATGCAAGAGGTTTGGGTTCAATTCTGGGTCAGGAATATCCCCAGGAGTAGGAAATGGCAAAACATTCCAGTATTCTTGCCTGGGAAATCCCATGCATAGAGGAGCCTAGCAGGCTACACATTCCATGGGGTCACAAAGAGTCAGACCAAACTTAGCACACATACACACACACACACACACACACACACACACACACACACACACACATTATACAACAAAAGCTAACTGCTACAGGAATGGAGACCTAAAAGTTGGAAGCTGCTGTAACTAAAATCTAAGGTCTCTAGATCAAAGAGACCCACGTACAAAGAACCACAGCCACGGAGCCTCATCATATCTGAGGTTGAAGAAGTTTAGGAGATCCCAGACTTACATTCTACTATTGTAACTGGATGATATTTCAGAGGATTCAGAGATGGAACAAGTATGTTTTGCATGTGGGTGGAATGTAATTGATTTTTTAGAGGGCAGACTGTGGTAGATTGTATAGGGAGCCAAAGACTCTTCTTAGAAAGGCTTGTACATTATGTTTTCACTTTCTTGCTTTTCTTGAAATGTGTGCTTAGTTACTCAGTCATGACCAAATTTTTGCAACCCAATGGACTGGAGTCTGCCAGGCTTCTCTGTCCATGGGATTTCTCAGGCAAGAATACTAGAGTGGTTAGCCATTTCCTTCTCCAGGGGAGCTTCCTGACCCAGGGATCAAACTTGGGTCTCCTGCCTTGCTGGCGGATTCTTTACCATCTGAGCCACCAATAAGCCTCGGCAATCCTGACACATGAAAAAGCCTTAGCTAGCCTGTTGGATGATGAGAGACCTGTGGCAGACATGCTCTTTGCCAGTAACCCACCAGAAGTTTGAGTGATGCCATCTATGACCAGCCAACCTGCTGAGGCCGAAAGATACAAAGTGAACGCAAACCTATGAGCAAGCTCTGCTGAGATTCACAGAGTCCCACCCATCAGAAGAGTCATACATCAGAAATATGAGCAAAAACTGACACACCTCCAAATACCTATGATCTACTATTGACTGGGGCTCCCCAGGTGGCGCTAAAGAACCCACTTGCCAATGCAGGCGATGTAAAAGATGCCCTGAGTAGCACAGATCCCCTGGAGGAGGGTGTGGCAACCCACTCCAGTATTCTTGCCTGGAGAATTCCATGGACAGAGGAACCTGGAGGGCTGCAGTCCATGGGTGCACCATGAATCAGACATGACTGAAGTGACTTAGCATGTACAATTAACCACTTTATCAAAATGATACCATAAAACCACTGGAATAAATTATATATATTCTAATTTTTTGTTTAAGATTTTTTTTTTTTTTTGACATGGAGCATTTTTTAAAGTCTTTATTGAAGTTGTTAAAATATTGCTTCTGGTTTTTTTTTTCGGTTATATGGCCATGAGGCACGTGTAATCTTAGCTCCAGAACCAGGGATTGAACCTACCACCCCTGCACTGGAACTTGCAATCTTAACCACTGGACCACCAGGGAAGTCCCTACATATTCTAATTTGGAAACTTTAAAGATGCTCCAACTATACCATGTACTTACTGCTCCCCTTCATCCATTCAAAACAAGGTTTCCTCCTTTATTTATTAAGGACAAAAGTCTCACCTCTTCCCTATCTATACTGTAAACTCTACCCACCCCCACTCCCCCACCAAAAAAAAAAAAAAAAAAATGGCATAGTGGTTAACTTCACAGACTTTGGAGTTACACTATGTGAGTTCAAGTCTCAACTTCATGACTACAAGTTCTGTGATTTTGAGTAAGCCATGTGACCTCACTGCGTTCAATTTTCTTAGCCCTAAAATAGGTATAGTAACAGTATTCACCTCTAGGGCTGTGGGAGAATTACATGAATCAATATGTGTTACCTGCTGACAATAATGCTTGGCATTCACTAATGGTGAGTTTTATGTGTTTCCATTATTTGAGGTCCAAGATGAGTCTTAGACAATGCCAGATCCCCCTCACTTCCTCATGCTTTGATTAGTAGCACATACCTATAAATTGTGTGCTGTTTCATCACTAAGTCAGTCCAACTCTTTTGGGATGCCATGAACTGGAACCCACCAGGCTCCTCTGTCCATGAGATTTTCCCAGACAAGAACACTGGAGTGGGCTGCTCTTCTCCAGTGGATCTTCCAGACCCGGGGATTGAACTCATATCTCCTTCACTGGCAGGTAGATTCTTTACCACTAAGCCACTAGGGTATAAATAAAGTAATGGTTAATCAAAAATATGGGAAATTCCAGGGATTAATTAGACTAGGAAGGAGTGAAATAGATGTAGTATATTCATAAAGTTGTCAGTATATGGCATTTGCACGGCACTTTTCTTTTAAGAATCTGGGAGTATTCCTCAATCATTATCACAACCAGCTCTGCCACATGCCCTGCTATGTTCTAAGCCTAAAAATGGGTAGATGACTTTTTACACATTAAAGCTGTGTTTTATTATTAGAATCTCCCTTCCTGTGCAGAGAAAACAAGAAAACACCTGTTGTACCTCCTCCAAGTCTGGCCGAGGCTGACAAGTGCAGCCCCCAGATGTTCACATCTCACCTTCTTGATAGGATCTTCTGTGTGCTCTGTGAGCTCTGCTTTCACAGGCCTTTGTCAGGTCTCTGGACAATCAAGCAGCACGTCTTTGAAGGCAAAGTCACACTTTGTTGCATGAGACAAAATCTGGAAATGAGTCCTCCGTGAGTCGGCACAGGTGAATTCCCCATAGATGGAGGAAGGGTGAATAGGTCATTCCATGAAAAGAGGAAGCTGCCTCAATACAAGGAATCTTCATCTCCTCAGCCACGAGGCTTGTCATCCCCCAGTCCACTGTGGTCTCGGTAAGAATGTCCACTGGACAAGTCAGGCATAGCTGGTCGCTGTCAATCAACCTGCATTGATTTATCTGTCCTTGCATTATGGATATTTGTAAAATATGATCCTTGACTCTACATCAGAATCTCCAGGGAGCCAACTCAAAATTCTGATGCTGAGCTCAACCCAGGCATATCAAGTACATGTCTCTAGGGTGCATGGAGCCTGGGAAACTCCCCTTAATGATCTCCCAGATGCTCCTTGTGCACACTCATGTGTAGGTCAAGTGCTGACTTGTGCTATGATGACGAGAAGCACAATGAAGAGATTGAAATAGAGAAGAAACAGAATGCATCAAATATCCATCCTTAACACAGTTCTCCTTTCATTAAAGACAGAATGAATGCCTGTGCAGAATATTTTTTACATCAAAAGCTGACAGACATACCCAGAAACACACACACTTAACCAAAACAAAAGTTTCTGAAAATGATACAAAAACTTCCTGACACAACTTGGATTTCTTCTATCTTTTCAGTATACTTTTTTAAGAAACCAGTCACATTCAAGTAAATTGGTTTTTTCCACCCACAAGATCAACCCTGGGATTTCTTTGGAAGGAATGATGCTAAAGCTGAAACTCCAGTACTTTGGCCACCTCATGGGAAGAGTTGACTCATTGGAAAAGACTCTGACGCTGGGAGGGATTGGGTGCAGGAGGAAGAGGGAATGACCGAGGATGAGATGGCTGGATGGCATCACTGACTCAATGGACGTGAGTCTGAGTGAACTCCAAGAGATGGTAATGAACAGGGAGGCCTGGCATGCTGAGATTCATGGGGTCGCAAAGAGTCGACTCGACTGAGCGACTGAACTGAACTGAATCGTTTGTAAAAAGCATTGGTGTCGATGAATTGGTTGGTGGTAACAGTGGAAATTGAGACTCTCTCCAAGTGAGAGTTCCTTGGACTGCAAGGAGATCAAACCAGTCAATCCTAAAGGAAATCAACTCTGAACATTCTTTGGAAGGACTGATGATGAAGCTGAAGTTCCAATACTTTGGCCACCTGATGGGAAGAGCTGACTCAGTGGAAAATATCCTGATGCTGGGAAAGATTGAAGGCAAAAGGGGAAGAGGGTAGCTGAGGCTGAGATGGTAGATAACATCACTGACTCAATGGACATGAGTTTAAGCAAACTCCAGGAGATACAGGAGGACAGAGAAGCCTGGTATGCTATAGTCCATGGAGATATGGACTGCAAAGAGTTGCACATGACTTAGTGACTGAACAAAACGACAATGGAAATCACGGTAGATGAGAATCAGAGATTGGACTTTTTCTTTTTGCAGAGAGAGTTGATAACTAATATTGCTCAGAAAGAAAAAGAAATCCCTTTCCTCCCCTTGCCTCAGTCACTTTCATGACATGGATCTTACGGATTCCCTATGATAATTAAAAATCTTGGAAAAGATGAATGGAGAATAAAAATGGTAGCTAGCCAGGAAGCAAACACACTGAATTGGAGGAAGAGAATAGAATCAGATGACTTTCTGGGGACTATGAGGTTTATATCAAAGCTGTTTCTCATGGAGAAACAGTTGTCCTTAGGTCAACATGAATCTCCAGAAGTCTGGAGACATTCATCTCTGGTTTGTGCCAAAATACCTAACTTCCCACAACATTCTTTTGCTCATCCAACAGAGATTTATTGAATGCCTAGTGAAATGAGGGATAGAGCAGTGAACTAAAAGAGAGGAAATCCCCTACCTTCATGGAGCTCATATTCCAGTGGAAGAAGGCAGAATTTTTTTAACTTTTTAATTTTGTATTGAATTATAACTGGTTAACAATGTTGTAATAGTTTCAGGTGAACAGCAAAGGGACGCAGCCATACATCTACATGTATCACATTCTCCCTCAGAAATCTTTTTTAAAGTGAGCAACATATGTGATATGTTTAATAACAGTAGGTGTTAAGGAAACAAGGAAGACAAGAGTAACAGAGGCCAGAGAAGGTTTCATTACACCCTATGCATTTGTGTAATGTATTAGTGATTTAGAGTCCTCCCAGGTGGTGCTAATGGTAAAGAATCTGCCTGCCAACATAGGAGAAGGTAAGAGACGCAGGTTCAATCCCTGGGTCAGGAAGATCCCCTGATGTAGGGACTGGCAATCCAGTTCAGTATTCTTGCCTGGAAAATTTCATGGACGGAGGAGCCTGGCGGGCTACAGCCCAAGGAGTCACAAGGAGTCGGACACAAGTGAGTGACTGAGCACACACATTAGTGACATAATAGTCATCAGCAGACTCAAGAAAATGCATGTTCAGATGTCTGAAGTTTTCTTTTTATTGCATTGATTCTCTAGGTTAGACTAATCTCAGTTATTCTATCATCAATTCAGTTCAGTTCAGTTGCTCAGTCGTGTCCGACTCTTTGCGACCCCATGAATCACAGCACGCCAGGCCTCCCTGTCCATCATCAACTCCCGGAGTCTATTCAAACTCATGTCCATCGAGTGGGTGATGCCATCCAGCCATCTCATCCTCTGTCATCCCCTTCTCAATAGTTTCAGGTGAACAGCAAAGGGACGCAGCCATACATCTACATGTATCACATTCTCCCTCAGAAATCTTTTTTAAAGTGAGCAACATATGTGATATGTTTAATAACAGTAGGTGTTAAGGAAACAAGGAAGACAAGAGTAACAGAGGCCAGAGAAGGTTTCACTTTAAAGTGCCTGTAGTGGGTAGAATTGTGCCACATCCCCATTTTTCCACTTTGGGGGTAGGGATATGGTTGCTTTACAATATTGTGTTAGTTTCTGCCATATAACGAAATGAATCAACTATATATGATTAGCTCTTGGACCTCTACATATACCTGCAACCTTCCTTCAAAAAGTGTTAAACTTTGCTTTAGCAAGCACTTAAGTTATTGGATGATCACCTATTCATTCTGAGATTTCTTTTGATACTTTGATAGATTGTGTTTACAGCAGACTTTAATCCAGGCTAGTTTATCCTTGGGCTTCCCTGGTGGCTCGGATGGAAAGAATCTACCTGCATTGCAGGACACCTGGGTTTGATCCTTGGGTTGGGAATATCTCCTGGAGCAGGACATGGCAACTGAGATTTCTTTTGATACTTTGATAGATTGTGTTTACAGCAGACTTTAATCCAGGCTAGTTTATCCTTGGGCTTCCCTGGTGGCTCGGATGGAAAGAATCTACCTGCATTGCAGGACACCTGGGTTTGATCCTTGGGTTGGGAATATCTCCTGGAGCAGGACATGGCAACCAGTTTATCCTTAGTACTAAAGCGTGACTCCACTGGGGTCTCTACTGAATGCCTATCGTTCATCAAGGACTCTCTACTGAAGCTGATCAGAGCTCTAATGTCTTCAGCCCTGTATGGGGTCTGGAAATGATTTAACTTACAGCTTCCTGGCTATTCTTTGCCCAACCTTGCAGTTACACCCTATGCATTTGTGTAATGTATTAGTGATTTAGAGTCCTCCCAGGTGGTGCTAATGGTAAAGAATCTGCCTGCTAACATAGGAGAAGGTAAGAGACGCACGTTTGATTCCTGGGTCAGGAAGATCGCCTGATGTAGGGACTGGCAATCCAGTTCAGTATTCTTATTACACCCTATGCATTTGTGTAATGTATTAGTGATTTAGAGTCCTCCCAGGTGGTGCTAATGGTAAAGAATCTGCCTGCTAACATAGGAGAAGGTAAGAGACGCACGTTTGATTCCTGGGTCAGGAAGATCGCCTGATGTAGGGACTGGCAATCCAGTTCAGTATTCTTGCCTGGAGAATTTCATGGACAGAGGAGCCTGGCAGGCTACAGTCCAAGGAGTCACAAAGAGTCGGACACAAGTGAGTGACTGAGCACACACATTAGTGACTTAATAGTCATCAGCAGACTCAAGAAAATGCATGTTCAGATGTCTGAAGCTTTCTTTTTATTTCACTGGTTCTCTAGTTTAGACTAATCTCAGTTATTCTATCATCAGTTCAGTTCAGTTCAGTTGCTCAGCCGTGTCCAACTCTTTGCGACCCCATGAATCACAGCACACCAGGCCTCCCTGTCCATCATCAACTCCCGGAGTCTACTCAAACTCATGTCCATAGAGTGGGTGATGCCATCCAGCCATCTCATCCTCTGTCGTACTCTTCTCCTCCTGCCCCCAATCCCTCCCAGCATCAGAGTCTTTTCCAATGAGTCAACTCTTCGTATGAGGTGGCCAAAGTACTGGAGTTTCAGCTTCAGCATCATTCCCTCCAAAGAAATCCCAGGGCTGATCTCCTTCAGAATGGACCAGAAATAAAAATCTTGTTTAGGCTTAAGTACTATTATAAACACAGATTTAAGTATGTTTTGAGTTATTATTCTCTTTTCACCAATAGATGTTTCATAAAGGTGACTTTCAGGTCTCCTGGACATATTCTCGTTTATTACAATAGCTTTCTGGGTTCTACAAAGATGGTCCAGCCTTGTCTTATTATTTTGTCTGTCCAAGATCTGGAGTCAGACATTTCTACAGATGCCCTGGTTTCTTCCATTTGGAAGTGGGATTGGGGACCACTCTGATGTCTCATAAAGGTGACTTTCAGGTCTCCTGGACATATTCTCGTTTATTACAATAGCTTTCTGGGTTCTACAAAGATGGTCCAGCCTTGTCTTATTATTTTGTCTGTCCAAGATCTGGAGTCAGACATTTCTACAGATGCCCTGGTTTCTTCCATTTGGAAGTGGGATTGGGGACCACTCTGCTTCCTTTGTAGCTCAGTCGGTAAAGAATCTGCCTGCAGTGCAGGAGACCTGGGTTCAATCCCTGGGTTGGGAAGATCTCTTAGAGAAGGAAATGGCAACCCACTCCAGTATCCTTGCCTGGAAAATCTCATGGACAGAGGAGCCTGGTGGGCTGCGACCATGAGGTCGCAAAGAGTCGGGTACGAATGAGCGACAAACACATACTTACTTACTGTGATACTAGGGACACTCATTGCTACAGGCCTGGTCATCGAATCCCGTACTTCTCAGTATGCTAAGCTAGGAAATACGATTTTTATTTTCTTTTTCATTTGAGGGGATTCATTATGACTCATACACAAACTTCCAAATCAAATTCAAGACTAAGGAGCTTTTACTTATTCTCTTCAATCTGACACCTTTATATCTACTGCTCCCCAACACACACACACTAATAATTTTAGTTCTCAAGATACCAATATAAGCACTCATTTAATTTATCCCACAATGTACACACAGAAGTCTCAGAATAACCATAGCAACACTACACCAACATTATTACTGCAGATGTTNGCTCCCCAACACACACACACTAATAATTTTAGTTCTCAAGATACCAATATAAGCACTCATTTAATTTATCCCACAATGTACACACAGAAGTCTCAGAATAACCATAGCAACACTACACCAACATTATTACTGCAGATGTTTAAGTGTATTTTATAGCTATTTTTATCCATGGAATGTATGCACTGGAGACGTAGTCAAATTATTGTGTTTGGAAGTCACTCAAAATAATTCTTCCCTATTTGGTTATTAAACACACAGCTAAATTCATTTCTTTTACTTTGCTTTCAATCTTGAGAGATTGCTATCTTCTAAATTTGATTTTGCTTTGTAATTATGTAAAATGCCTTTCTGGTTCCAGAGTTGAGTCTATAAAGCCAGGTATATTCAGGGATATTTCACTTCACCCGCTATGTCCCTCGTCTTGTTTCCTCACTGTCCTTAGAGGCATGCATAACCTTTTTATTTGTGTTATCCTTCCAGCATTATTCTAAATATTCATATACGTGTGTGTATACACACACACACACACACACACACATATGCATGGGCTTCCTTGGTGGCTCATATAATTTATAAACTTAGTCCTGTTTTCTCAAATTACACACGCTTCTTTCCACTTTTCTTGATTTACTTGCTTTATCCCAGAATATATTCTGAGATCACTCCATTGCTGTTTATAAACATACTCCTTGTTATAGCCCTGTGGACATACCAAAGTTTATCCAGTTAGTGCCCTGTTGATGAACTGCATTTTGGTTCTTCCACTCTGTCATATGCCTTTCTTTTTGCCCAAGAGTATTTTTAGGTTCTCCTTTAGAATTTTATGAAATCTTTGACTCTATAGACAATAGTGTCTTTAATAGATGGAGAGAAATATACCCTTTATGTCTTATTTCAACTTCAAGGATATTATTGATCCTGTGCTATGTCCAAAGCACTGTGCTAAATAAGTGTACAAGAGACACTAAGATAATGAGAAACATCTTGCCCTAAAGAGCCCCAAATGAGTCAGAAAAGCATGATACAATTAGTCATTAATAAAAGGCACAATAAGATCAATATTACAAGAGAATTACAGATAAGAAGATGAAGAAAAAATATGGGATGACATAGCTGGGAAGAATCAGATATAATATCATGATGGAAGAATATTGGATCTTTTAAAAAATTATAAAACTTTTGTGGAGAAGGCAATGGCACCCCACTCCAGTACTCTTGCCTGGAAAATCCCATGGACAGAGGAGCCTGGTGGGCTGCAGTCCATGGGGTCGCTAAGAGTTGGACACGACTGAGCGACTTCCCTTTCACTTTTCCCTTTCTTGCATTGGAGAAGGAAATGGCAACCCACTCCAGTGTTCTTGCCTGGAGAATCCCAGGGACAGGGGAGCCTGGTGGGCTGCCGTCTATGGGGTCACACAGAGTCGGACATGACTGAAGTGACTTAGCAGCAGCAGCAGCATAAAACTTTTGACCAACAAAGGTAAAGGAGGATGGGCATGCCAGGAAGAATTACGGGCATAAGCACAGGTGTGCTCAAGGGACATGTGACTTGAAGCTTGGGGGATTCAAAAGGAAGCAGTCAGAGGTAACATAAGGATAGCATAAAATTACAACTTGGGAGTCAGACACTAGAGTTCAAGTCTTGGATGTTCACTTAGACTCTGATCTTCAGCAAGTTCATTCAACATGTATGTTTGTTTCTACGGAACCTATTGTGACATATAATTTGCTTATATTGGACCTATTAGTTTTCCCTTGTCCAGCCAAGTCCTAAAATAGAGTTCCACAGAGCCTCACATTGTTGATGACCTCCTTCTTAAAACTCTTCATCATGGACTTCTGAGATGACCTCCTCATTTTCTGAGACTAACTCCCTATTCTTCTCTCCTCTAACTGGCTGCCTTTCTCCGAAGCTCACAGGGAGGAGCTCTAGCTGCTGAGGAGGCTGGGCCTTTGTTCTGAGCACAGATCTCTTCTTCCCCAGCTTCCTGCCTTCATGGTGTGGTGATGTGCTGGCTTCTGGGCAACCATCTCCACTGTGTGCACATCTCTACATGCATGGCTTTTCCTTCAGACATCTCAAGAGAACTATTCCATGTCTGAGATGCTGGTTTGCACCAGCAATATCTCAGCCATCCTAGGACTATATAAGTCAGAGAAGCTTCTCCAAACCATCTTTCCCAGCACACCTTACTCTTTGTTGCCATATCAAACTCCTTCAGCATGTGATGTAAAATTACCCGTCATCTCTCAATTACAATAATAATGATCAATTGATAGCTGGCATTTTAATATGTATTCAACTAATATTTATTGATTGCCTCTTTTGTACCTGGCAAGGTTCTAGACATTGAGAATAAAGTCATGAACAAAACACCCAGATGAAGCTGCTAAGGAGCATGCAATATATCAATTGTTGTTTAGTCACTAAATCATGTAGGACTCTTGCAACCCCATGGACTGTAACCCAACAGGCTCCTCTGTCCATGGGATTTCCCAGGCAAGAATACTGGAGTGGGTTGCTGTTTCCTTCTCCAGGGGATCTTTTGGACCCAAGGATTGAACCTGTGTCTCCTGCATCACCAGGCGGGTTCATTACCCCCAAGCCACCAGGGAAGCCCTAAAGAGAGCTGGGACACTCAGGTGAGGCACCACTGGGATATATGCCAGGCAGTCTGCTAAATATTTTATGTCTATCAAATGACCGAATCCTTGCAACAAGTCTGTGAGATCAGTATTTTTCTTGAGTCTGTTATAGGTAAATAAAATGAGTGTTGGTTAGAGGAACCAATGTGATACCGGAGCTTGTTTGTATTTTGCTCTTCCTCTGACTAGATGTCTAATTTTTATACAAGTTTCTTTTGACAGCTCTGTGCCTCACTTTCCCTACCTGAGAAATGGGGATTATAGTCACTCCCTCGTAAAGCCTTGTGAGAAATAAATGAGCTCTTTCCTGGAGAGAAAGTAGAACAGTAGTGACAGGGTATTTCATAAATGTTAAAATTATTGTTGTATGTTTCCAGACTTATCATGCTTCCCTGGTGCCTCAGAGGCAAAGAATCTGCTTACAATGCAGGAGACGTGGGTTTGATCCCTGGATCGGGAAGATCCCCTGGAGAAGGCAATGGCAACCCACTCCAGTATTCTTGCTTGGGAAATCCCATGAACAGAGGAGCCTGGCAGGGTGCAGTTGACGTTGTCACAAGAGTCGGACACGACTTAGCAACTAAACAAGAACAACAAAGAGTATCCTACTCATGGGATAGGACAGTGTTGATCATTTATACTCTTGGTACTTTCTAAGTCTTATCATATGATATGACATTCATTTGTTTAAGCATTTGTCCCCTTAAGATTGTGAGAGTCAAAGGATCTCAATTTTGCTTTATTTCAATCTCAGAATTCTCATGTATAAATGGGGTTGCTAATACTTTGCAGCTGACTTGCAGGATTAGTGTGAATGTTTTGTTCTTGTTTAAAGCACAGTTCCTAATCTATAGTAGATGCTTAATAAATTTCTATTTTATAATTGTTATTATTATCATCGTTATTAATTCTTTAATGATTAGCATAGTTCTAGTAATGAGAGAGTGTTCAAAAAACATTTGTGACTCAAATGGAAATAAGTGGGATAGAATTAATTTGGAAGCACCCTGCTGTCCGTAAGACCTGAGGGCATACCATTGCCCCCTTCTGCTACCTAAATGGTAACTCATCACTTGCTTTGGTTGACACTGAGCAGGAAGGGCTTACCCTTGCTAACTACTTAAAAACTAATATTGAGTTTGCAAAAACTGCTTTTTAATAATCTTCAACGGCCCTCCAGAAAACCTCATTAGCAGGCATCAAATCACTTGGGGCTGTGCAGAGTGGGGTTTGCATGCATGGCCAGAGGTCATTAGCACCCATTTGTCTCTGATTAAAGGCAGAGCATGTGCTCTGTACAAGCTCCACAGAGACACTTCCCCCAGGTTCCTGAGAATCACTTCTTCTTGTCCATCTTATCTGTGGCCTCAGGGCTCAGCCGCCAGCCACCTGACCCAGCAAATTCCAGACTTTCCCTGCCTGGGTGCTTCCTGGCCCTAACAGATAGGCACCATTCCTCTGCTCAAATGCCCAGCATGGATCCCTATTTCCTCTGCCACCAACTCTGAGCTCTTCACAGGGACCCCTACCCACCTCCCTCACTTGCTTCTCATGACTCCCCGACCCTGAGGCTGTCTGAATCAAGTAAATCGGGATGTTGTGTCCCAGACCCACAATTTCCCTGCTTCTAAGCTTTTTCACATGAAGTTACCACCACCTGGATTCGACTACTCACTCCCCAGTTGCCCCTGTGGCAACACAGGGGAAGGAAAAGAACACAGGAAGTGGACTCCATAGATAAGGGTTCTGATTCTATCTTTGTCCCTAAACAATTCTTTGTAAGAGCAAATATATCATTCCACGGTCCACCTGTTCTTTATGATTCAAAATATTTCTACAGTACTAACATGTAGGGACAGGTAATTCTTTGTTTTGGGGGTGGGTTGGAGGCTGCCCTGTACATTGTAAAATGTTTAGGAGCATCCTGGACCTCTATCCACTAGATGCTGGTACCTGTCCCCTTTCCCAAGGTATGACAATTCAAAATGGATCCAGACATTTTCCAATGTCCCCTGGGGAGCAAAACTGCTGGCACTTAAGCAGTATTGCATCATACTGATCATAAGAACCTTTGTCATATTCTACCTAGGATACTGTAATTTTCCTCTTCATGTATCTAGTATCCCTTTTAACAAAAACAACAACAGCAAATACTTCTGTCAGTTCAGTTCAGTCACTCAGTCGTGTCTGACTCTTTGTGACCTCATGAATCGCAGCACCCCAGGCCTCCCTGTCCATCACCAACTCCCAGAGTTCACTCAGACTCACGTTCATCGAGTCTGTGATGCCATCCAGCCATCTCATCCTCTGTCATCCCCTTCTCCTCCTGCCCCCAATCCCTCCCAGCATCAGAGTCTTTTCCAATGAGTCAACTCTTCACATGAGGTGGCCAAAGTACTGGAGTTTCAGCTTTAGCATCATTCCTTCCAAAGAAATCCCAGGGCTGATCTCCTTCAAA
>SJYT01031753.1:92855-126572 GCA_006410635.1 Cephalophus harveyi
GTTTTTCTGGAACTCTCTTGCTTTTTCCATGATCCAGCGGATGTTGGCAATTTGATCTCTGGTTCCTCTGCCTTTTCTAAAACCAGCTTGAACATCTGGAAGTTCACAGTTCACGTATTGCTGAAGCCTGGCTTGAAGAATTTTGAGCATTACTTTACTAGCATGTGAGATGAGTGCAATTGTGTGGTAGTCTGAGCATTCTTTGTCATTGCCTTTCTTTGGGATTGGAATGAAAACTGACCTTTTCCAGTCCTGTGGCCACTGCTGAGTTTTCCAAATTTGCTGGCATCTTGAGTGCAGCACTTTCACAGCATCATCTTTCAGGATTTGAAACAGCTCAACTGGAATTCCATCACCTCCACTAGCTTTGTTCGTAGTGATGCTTTCCAAGGCCCATTTGACTTCACATTCCAGGATGTTTGGCTCTAGATGAGTGATCACACCATTGTGATAATCTGGGTCATGAAGAGCTTTTTTGTACTGTTCTTCTGTGTATTCTTGCCACCTCATTAAATGCCTAGCATTGCCCTTAAGAGAGCTACTTACGTTAATTTATCATCACCTCCCCCATGAAGTAAGTACTTTTATTGTCTCTGTTTTACAGAGATGATCATAAGAGTCACAGGGAAGTTAGATAACTTGCCCACAGTCACACAGGCAGAATTTACTCCCGGGCACTGTGTCTCCAGGATTTCCTCTTCTGAATCCATAATGGCTCTTGAATTAAGCAAATATTTTGAAATAAGAAAGATCTAGGTTTACATTCCAGCTCTGGCAACTATGAGCTCCAGAGTTTTGGGCAAGTTGGATCTCTGATTTCCTTAGTCATCAAAATGGAGATGAAAATACTGATGTTGCAGGACTGTTTGATGTTTAAAACTAATATGTGTGTGTGTGTTCACTCTGTCATATCCAGCTCTTTGCAACCCCCTGGACTGGAGCCCTCCATGCTCCTCTGTCCACTGGATTTCCCAGGCCAGGATATTGGAGTGGGTTACCACTTCCTTCTCCAGGGGATCTTCCTGACCCAGGGGTTGAATCCATGTCTCCTGCTGCATAGCAGGTGGATTCTTTACCACTGAGCCACATATATGTATGTATGTATATATGTATGTATGCTGCTGCTGCTGCTAAGTCGCTTCAGTTGTGTCCAACTCTGTGCGACCCCATAGATGAGAGCCCACCATGCTCCACCATCCCTGGGATTCTCCAGGCAAGAACACTGGAGTGGGTTGCCATTTCCTTCTCCAATGCATGAAAGGGAAAAGGGAAAGTGAAGTCGCTCAGTCGTGTCTGACTCTTTGCGGACCCCATGGACTGCAGCCTACCAGGTTCCTCCATCCATGGGATTTTCCAGGCAAGAGTACTGGAGTGGGGTGCCATTGCCTTCTCCAGTATGTATGTATATGAAAGGTCCCGGTGGGAGAGAGAGAGAGAAAGAGCTCCTAGAATAGGTCTGACCCAGAGAAGATGCACCGTTAAGAGGGCCAATGGTGGTGGTGGTGACTGAGATAAAAGAGAAGTCAAAAAAGGAGAGAAGAAACTGTAAAATCCTAGAAAAAAAAGGTCAGTGCCCTTTTTCTTCTATATATTCCCACAGTGCAGACAGTTCCTGACATAGAGGAGATGTCATAACTCTGTCTTCCTGGTCCCCCAGAGCATGGGCTGGCAAACCACAGTCCACACGCCAGCACGGCCCACCACCCATTGTTGTTAATAGAGTTCTGTTGGAATCTAGCTCCACCTGTTCACTGTTCATTGCCTATGGCCACTTTCATACTGCAGTGGCAGAGTTCCATAGTTTCAACAGAGACTGATGGCCCACAAAGTCAAGAATATTTGCTATTGGGTTTTTTTTCAGAAGAGGTTTGCTTACCTCTTGTATATAATGTGAATTAGAAAACTCTGAATGTTAAGATCTCCAGTGTCCTTTCCTGACTCAAATACATCCTGTGATTTTCTGAATTCCCAGCTCCAAACTCACTTCTTCCACATTATCTTCTGTAATCAACTGCACCCAGTTCAGGCTTTGCTGATTATTTTTTTCTCGTTGTCCCTCTTGCCCCCTCAGATGAAGGCACTGTGCTGTTAATTTTCACCGTCTCTCATGTTGTCAATCTGCAGGTGTCTCACGATTGCTTCCAGCATGAGCTTCTGCAGACAAACTCCCTGGGGCTCGATCAATGTTGTTGCCAAGGGCTGCCCTCTGAAGCTTTCTGACAGCACGGCTGCCAGCTTCCAGACTGGAGAAACAACACTAGTCTCGCATTCAAAGGGAGCAGACTGAGGCAGGCCCACAGCTGACCCAACCCTTTGCATCTTGTTTCCCCTCCATCCCTCCTAGGGTCTCCAGATCTGGTTGATTTCCTGTAGATATTGCCATGAAACTCAACAGCTATCAAAACTCCTCTCTATCTTTATTAGTTACAATAGAACAAAGTTCTCTCCTAAGAAGAATTCAGAAACTTGAAGGGAAGAATAAAACAAACACAAAAGTAAAAAGAAAAAGAAGTTCTGCGTCCATTTTGCTTTCTAGAGACAGGTGCTTAATTTTCAAGGTAGCTTCCAACTCTGTAACTCCATTTTCCACAGATTGATGCTGTGATATTAACAGACAGGGTGTTCAACAAACGTAGATCAGGGCCCCTTACCAGCTGTGACAC
Source organism: Cephalophus harveyi (assembly GCA_006410635.1). NCBI lineage: Eukaryota > Metazoa > Chordata > Mammalia > Artiodactyla > Bovidae > Cephalophus > Cephalophus harveyi. Next base: position 95,519 of record SJYT01031753.1, read on the forward strand.
TGAGGAATCTCTCTTTATTGGGGAAGAAAACTCTTAAAATAGGTTCATATGCTCTTGCCATAGCTGCATGAGAGTTTGAGGAAGGGAGCACCTGTCATTCTCAACATCTGTTGTGAGAAGTGGTCTCTTCCAAAAGGAGGAAGAGCGGGGGAAATGGCTGTTGAGTAGGAGCAATCTGTGTTTGTCATCCTGGGTTACTACTATCCACGAATATATAATAAAATGCCCTATGTCTATATACAACAATGTATATTATTGTTTACAAATGTCAGCTACCCAGAGGGCCCACACTGTGAGTCTCTTTTCATTTTTGCTCACAGAAAGACAAGGCTCTATTCATTCTAGCAGGATGCTTTATTCCGTTTCAAAAAGCTTGAAATTTTTAACAAATTCCTTGAGTCACCTTTCCACAGCCTGTTGAGATTGGCACATTGGAGACGGGAGCTCAGTATGTTAATATTCACTGTCCCCATGTACCCAACATCTCTCTAATTACTTTCCATGCATCACTTTATTTAGACTCAGGCAGGCCCATATCTCTATCTTATATCAACCCAATGAGGAAGAGATATGATCATCATCAGGGCCAGGGGACTAGGGTGAAAGATTGGGTACCTAAGGCTAAAATTTTAAGGAGGCTATTCTCAGGGCTGGGCCGGTGGCTTCCCTGCACTGAAAAGACCTAGAGAGTGGATGCCTCCTTAAATTTTGCACTCTAGGCTCCTCACTCAACTTAGCCTCAATCTGGCCTGATCATCACCTCTGTATAGAGGAGACCATCTGAGGCTGTAACTTATCCAAAAATACATTCCTGGAATTTGACCGTCTGCCTGACTCCAGAGAACTCACCCTTAAACACTGGATGCTGCTACTTTAAGTGATGCAGGCAGGTTCCATGGAAACAGGGAGGAGGTCTGTTAGAAGCCTCAGACCTACTGGTAAGCCAGACATCTTAAAGAAACAAGGCTCCACTTTACTGAGTCGCTCAGCCATTAAGGGTATGTGTTGACCACAGGTGGTAGAAGGCAGGGGCTTCCCTCCTCTCCCTGGCTTGCTGTTAGTCCCACCCACAGCTCCAGCCCCTTTTGTTCTGTTCTCTCTGTGGCAGTTGCCTTCCCTCCCGGTAGAATACACCTGCAAGTCCCTAGAGCATTCCCCAATCCCTCTTCTGAATAATTAATTAAAAATCTAAAATACAGCATTACCCCATGCTTCCCTGGTGTCATTCAACAAGAGATAGCTTGTTGTTTACCACTTCTTAGCTTAGATTTCCTGTGTGCTAAGTGTTAAGGCAACTTAGTAACAGAGCTCTTTTCCACCTCCAGGTGAATGTCACAAGACAATTTGTCTAACTGTGTCTACGCTCTTCCAGTTAATCACAAGAATCTGAGTATAGAAAAAAAAAAAAAAATCCATCTGGTGCCCAGAAAAGAGGACAATGTTCAAGTGGTGTTTAATTTGATTGGCAAGTACTTGGTGAGTTGTTATGATGTGTGAGACACTGTATAAGTCTTTGCCAAGGACACAAGGACACATGTGCTGAGCTGCTGAGGTTCTGCCCTCCCTGTAACCTAAATTTATGGGCCAATTAACACTTACCCATAGATCCATCCTGCCACAAATGTGGTGACAGATTTTTATTACTCAAGTAAGGGGTACATTACAAAAAGACATCCAAATCTACCCAGCCCCATGCTTTAGCTTTTATTTCCTTAATTAGATGAAGTGTCATTTTACTTTATAAATTTATCAGCTAAGCTTCTACTGTATATCCCACATTTAGGGAGCAGGTTTCTCTTATCTCACTAGGCTTATGCAGCACCTTTTCTATCCCTGGGTAGACTTCATGGTGTGATGGAAAGAACATGGACTTTGGAAGGAGTTAGATCTGTTTAGGAAAACCTGAGCTGAAGCAGGAAGGGTCCCTCCTAGTCTAAATACTACCTATGGATACTAGCTAACACTTAACAGACATCATTTGCCAGGGAGTGTTCTGAGTAGTTTATATAGATGGACACATTGACTCCCCATAGAAACTCTTAAGCACAGTTATTATGTCTATGAGGAGGTCTAAGGCACAGAGGGTTTAAGTATCTTGTCCAAGTTTGCATAGCAGAGTGGTGGGGCCTCATCAGCCCTGGAAGTCACATGTGAGAGACTGTGATCATAAATACTATGCTTCATTGCTTCTCATATGGAATTCTTGGAGAAAAGTAAAGACAACAAAAATTAAAATTATGTTGCACTTTTAATTTTATTATTTATTTATTTTTTTACTTTACAATATTGTATTGGTTTTGCCATACATCATTAAAAAAAAATTATGTTGCACTTTTAGAGATGATTCTCAGATGACACAAAGAGAGAATTTAAATCAAAGAAGTTAGCAGGGGTAGAAGTAAATATCCAAATTGGTACTGGAATAAAATGTGGGATTTAGGAGCTATGACTAGGGTTCTAATATCCATTGAGGAACAGGGGCTGATACCCCCATAACATATTTAAAGAAATAAAATAGGGTGGTAAAAGTATGACAAAAGATCATCTCCTCCCCTTCTAAAAAAATAACTATCAAAATTGATGGGGAAATTTTGAAAAAGAATTTCAAAATGAGAACTTTAATAACTGAATAAATGATACTAATTAGACACTATGAATAGATTATATAGTAGATTATGTAGAGATGAAGAATCTTGGTGAACTGGAATATAGGTTTAATTAATTACCAATATTGTAATCGAGAAAGACAAAAAGACAGGAAATATGAAAAGGAATCATAGAAGATACAGCAAAAAGATCTAACCCAACAGCTGGTGTCCACAGGAGACAACAGAAAGACTAGAGAGACAAAGGTCATATTTAGATTGCTATCTGAAAAATTTTCAGAATCCCTGAAAGGCATAACTCTATAAGTTTAGGAAAGCTAATAAATCCCAGAAGACAAAAATGCATGTTACCTTCAAAAGGGTGACAGACTAAAACATGACTTCTCATTCACAAAAATGAGAGCCAGGAGATGACTGAATAATATCAGAAGTAGTGAAAGAAAACCACTGTCAATCTAGAATATATACAGTCAGAGAAGCCATCTTTTAATAGAAATGAAGACATTTTCAGACACGAAAAAATAGTATTTACTACCAAGAGACTTTCATAAAGTATGTACTTAAAAAGGAAAAAAAGTGAGCCTCAAAAAAGGAGTTAGATACAAGGAGGATGGTAAGGGAAGAAAGTAAATGTGGGTGAAGCTAAATAATTTAGAAATGTACACAGCAATAAAATGAAGTCTTGTTTGTCAGGCTAAAAAGGAACTTAAAAAATGCATCAATTTTTATTGCTGGAGGGCAAGAAGTGAACAGCAACTAAAGAGCCTCTTGATGAGGTGAAAGATGAGAGTGAAAAGCTGACTTGAAACACAACATTCAAAAACTAAGATCATGATATCTAGTCCCATCACTTCATGGCAAAGAGAGAAAAAGTGGAAACATTGACAGATTTTATTTTCTTGTGTTCCAAAATCAGTGTGGACGGTGACTGCAGCTAGGAAATTAAAAGACTCTTGCTCCTTAGAAGGAAAGCTGTAACAAACCTAGACAGTATTAAAAAGCAAAGACATCACTTTGCTGACCAAGACCTGTATAGTTAAAGCTATGGTTTTTCTGGCAGTCATGTATGGATGTGAGAGTTGGTCCATAAAGAAGGCTGAGCACCAAAAAATTGATGCTTTTGAATTGTGCTGGAGAAGACTCTTGAGAGTCCCTTGGACTGCAAGGAGATCAAACCAGTCAGTTTTAAGGGAAATCAACCCTGAATATTCATTGGAAGGACTGATGCTGAAGCTGAAACTCCAATATTTTGGCCACCTGATGTGAAGGGCTGACACATTGGAAAAGACCCTGATGCCAGGAAAGATTGAGGGCAGGAGAAGAAGGGGGAGGCAGAGGAAGAGATGGACAGGTAGCAACCAACTCAATGGACATGAATTTGAGCAAACCTCAGGTGATAGTGGAGGAGAGAAGAGCCTGGTGTGCTACAGTCCATGGGGTCGCAGAGTTGGACACGATTTAGTGACTGAATACCAACAAGACGTATAAAAACATTCTCTGATCCTTTTATTGATCTATGCTATGCTTAGTTGCTCAGTCATGTCTGACTCTTTGCGACCCATGGACTGCAGTCTGCCAGGCTCCTCTGTTCATAGGGATTCTCCAGGCAAGAATACTGGAATGGGTTGCCATGCCCTCCTCTAGGGGATCTTCCCAACCCAGGGATTAAGCCCAAGTCTCCTGCACTGCAGGCAGATTCTTTACTGTCTGAGCCACCAAGGAAGTCTTATATTTATTCATCAGGAAAATAATAATTGGTCCTTTTATTGGTCAGGACAATAATTGAGCTTCCCTGGTGGCTCAAATGGTTTAGAATCTGCCTGCAATGCAGGAGACCCAGGTTCAATCCGAGTCAGAAAGATCCCCTGGAGAAGGGAATGGCAACCCACTCCAGCTTTCTTGCTTGGACAGAGGAGCCTGGCAGGCTACAGTCTGGGGTTGAGGAGAGTAGGACATAACTAAGCAACTAACGCTTGCACTTAGATTATATTAAGTTAAATATGCATTTTAAAGGGCTTCCTTGGTGGCTCAGTGCTAAAGAACCTGCCTGGCAATGCAGGAGACATGGCTTCGATCCCTGGGCCAGGAAGATCCTCTGGAGGAGGGCATGGCAGCCCACTCCAGTATTCTTGCCTGGGAAATCCCCACAGACAGAGCAGAGGGGAGGGCTACAGTCCATGGGATTGCAAAGAGTCATACACAACCGAGTGACTAAATGACAACAACAACATACATATTAAAACATCAAACTACTAAAAGATCAGAGATAGCTAACTTTAAGACTAACTGTAAGAAAACTATAAAATGAAAGATTTCAATTCACAAGATGAAGCAAAAGGAGATGAAATAGAAACATAGAAATTAAAAACAGACAAAAGTAAACCATATTATCTTTATTCCCTTTCCTTCCACATATTATCTTTATTCCCTTCCTTCCTTTATTCCATATTATCTTTATCTCCTTCCTTGGAGAAAGAGCAATGAACTTTCCTGACCACCTGAGCTGGAGGAAGTTGTCTTCATTGGATATCTCCATAAGTCAGGACATATGGGCTTCACAAAGGAAAACAGTTGCAACTAAAAATGAGCTTGTAGTATAAAAAAACAAACAAACAAAAAGAATAGTAACAACATGAGGACTAAATGTCAGTGAGAGTCAGTACAAGTGTTAGAGTCACCTGTCAAGAACTGTGGATGATAATAACAACAACAAAAACAATAATAATAACAGCACTATTTTATAAACATGGAACTCAGTCTTAGAGAAGTCAAGCTGTTTTTCTAGTATTCAGTATGTTACCTTCTACCCAACATTCTGACATTTTGGAGCCAAGGCCAGGTAGGGGATGAGGCTTCCAACTTAAATATGTCTAAAAATATTCAAAGAGATAAAAGAAGGAAGAGACTCACTAATATCATAACTACAAAAAATTACCACCAGATTTGAAAAAGAACAAAAAGAAACTCAAGAAGTGAAAAATATAGCAATAGAAAACAAAACTTCAGTAAATAGATTGAATGGAAAATCTTTCATTGAATTTCAATTCTATAACCTACTGATTAATCACAGTTAGGCAAATTATTTTATTTCTCTAAACCTTTGTTTCTATATTTATAAAGTGGTCTATTAATAGCTATCACATAAGACTTATGGTATTTAAATGAATAATATATGTAGACTGGCACGTGCTTAAGCTCAACCTTGTTCGTTTTCCACATGCTTGCCTGTTGTTGTTTTTTTTGTCCTGTTTTATGGTTATCTTTATACTTGAATTTTCCACTATCTAAGTCCTTCACAAGAAAGATCTGCCACGTTTGCACAGAGAGGGTTTTGAATAAATAAAATTATGTATATATATAATATAAAGCATACACAATATAAGCAAACTAAAATATATTGAAAATGAAGTAGAAAATGAAGGATCTCTGTCCAAACACACTCAATAAAAGAACCTGAACAGTTGCCCCAAATTTGAACTGATGGTTCCTGGCATTCAGCCACCCTTATTAAAATAGCTTAGAAATCAACAACCTTTTTCTGTTAAAGACTGGGAAGTAAATATTTTAGGTTTTGTAGATCATATGGTTTCTGCTGTAACTACTCAACTTGGCCACTGCTGTGCAAAAGTAAGCTCTATTTAAATAATTGAGTGTGGCTGTGTTCCAATAAGATTTTACTTATGAAAACAGGTAGCAGGCTGGATTTGGCACACAGGGCATAGTTGGCTAACCTCTGAAGCAAGCTGCTTTTCTCTACGCTCTTTTTTCTTTTCATTCCTTCCTTTTCTAGTCACTATCATAGTATATGCACATTATGAGTATGCACATCTGCCTCTATTACTGGACTATAAGCTTCTCCAGGTTAGGTATATGAATAATTCTCTTTGTAACGCCCAGTAGTAGTTAGCCATGCCTTGACACAGGAGAGGAGCTCTGTAAATACTGACTGTGGAAATGAAAGCTTGAGAGGTGGGGTTAAATACCCCTCTGCTTGAATCTGCACCAGTCTTAGGACTTACTTAACTTAATAGAATGTGACAGAAATGGTGGGGTGGGGGGGTGTTTCTGAAACTTTGACTTAAGAAATCTTACGCTTCTGCTTGGGTTTCTTGAAACACTGTCTCGTAGCCCTGAGCACCTATGTGAGAAGTCAAACTATTCTGCAGGAGATAATGTTTGGAGTGGCAGATGCTGAGACTACAGAAAAAAGGCGAGTGACTTGAGACTGGTCTTCTGTTACCCCTGACAAGGAAACAGGTGTAAACAAGTTATATTGGACCCTACAGCCCAGCCCAGCCATCGGTTGGATACCATGATTCCAGGTGCAATGTGGAACAGAGGAATCATCCAACCGAGCGCTGTCTGAATTTCTGACCAATCGAGTTATGAGATAAAATTTATAAAGTGGTTGTTTTGGGCTGCTATAATTTGGGGTGGTTTGCTGTACAGCATCAGATTACTGGAACCCTTGAAGATGTATTTATATCAAGGAGGTAAGCTCCTCCCATGTCTCTGAGTAGCACTTGTTTGAGAAGCTGTCTCCTCCAGCAGGAATTTTTCTGTTCTATTCATCACCTTTCCAGAGGGCTCTTCTGGCTTATGCTGACCTTTGGAAATCTTGCCTTCAGGATCTAGACCAAGCCTTGTAGATCCCAAAGAAAGGCCTTTCTGGGCTCCTTCAGGCCATGATCAACACTTCCTTCTCTACAGATCAATAGCACTTATTTCCTGGTCCACCCTCTGGAAGTTCTTACACTGCTATTATCTAAAATTGTTGTTTAAGTCTTACTTAGGTTTTTATTAACACATTTTATGTTCCAACATTTGTATGGAACAAATGTTGAACATATGACTGTATGACTTCTGAATTCTCTTCCAGCTCAGCAATTCCTAGGTCACATCTAGGATAACGGAGCACTTATTCTAGCTGGGTCTGTATGACTTCTGAATTCTCTTCCAGCTCAGCAATTCCTAGGTCACATCTAGGATAACGGAGCACTTATTCTAGCTGGGTCTAAACTTCTCTTTAACAATGTAAATAGCAAGGATAAAGCCTGGAGCAAACCCTCAGGGATCACTGAATGCACAGGAAAAAGGGCCACAGGTTTGTGGGTCCCCTGTAATCTCTTCACTTGCAGTGATGGATACTTGGGTCTGGGCACAGCTGGACAACCTGTCAGTCTGAACTCAAGAGAAGGGACCCTACCTGTTGTTCTCCTTTTGTAACAGGTGATCATGAATATGACCTTGCAAAGGGAAATACACATTTTGGACTTGTGTACCAGGCAGACTGAGGCTGGGTGCCAGATACTGAGAGGTGACTTGGGAATGACCAGATGCCCAACACCTGGAGACCTTGGGAAGCAGGTGTCAAGCATAGCCCCTCCCACCAGAGGCAGGGCTGAGACCCCTCTCACTGGTTGCCAGGCAATGTGAAGAGAGCTGGAGAGGTTATTCAGCCGTTCTAGGCTGCCCTGGAAGCCTTGTCCCCCTTCCCTTTTATGCAGCCCCACTGGCTAAAACAATCCTAAACCTTTGCATCGCTGGGCCCCCTCCCCCACCAGCTCTGCCTGATGGGGAACAAACAAACATGCCCTGTGCGCTTTAGGGCTGTCAAGAATTTCTTTTTCTCACACTCTGTATCCTTGAGCAGTCCTNTTATGCAGCCCCACTGGCTAAAACAATCCTAAACCTTTGCATCGCTGGGCCCCCTCCCCCACCAGCTCTGCCTGATGGGGAACAAACAAACATGCCCTGTGCGCTTTAGGGCTGTCAAGAATTTCTTTTTCTCACACTCTGTATCCTTGAGCAGTCCTTCATGAATCCACAGCAGATGTTTCTTAGTCCTTTCATTTTCCTTTTTCAGAGGAATTGTAATCGGCTACGCTTTAATTAGGATCTCCCTCAGGATACTCCTGCTTTCTTCCACACCCGCGAGTTTGCAGCTTCCTTCTTAGTGCACCAGGCTGATTAGATTTCTTAATTCTCTAAAATTTCCTGTCTCAAAGCCTAATACCCTTGTAGTGATGAGGTCTGCTCCTCTCCCTCTCTACTCCCTCGTGTGCTCACTCCAGGCACCTGTCCCTGGCTAAGAGGCTGATTCTCTGACTTGGGGTCCCTTTCTCCAGTGGGTAAGTTGGCCTCACAGATGGAGCCTCTCCTGGGTGAACACCTTTGCTGTGCCCTCTGCACTGGGCTTCCCAGGTGGAGCCAGAATTAAAGAACCCACCTGCCAATGCAGGAGACATGAGATGATGGTTCGATCCCTGGGTGGGGAAGATCCCCTGGGGGCGGGCACTGCAACCCACTCCAGTATTCTTACCTGGAGAATCCCATGGACAGAGGAGCCTGGCAGGCTACAGCCCATAGGGTCGCAAAGAGTTGGACACGACTCAGGCGACTTCGCATGCACACACAGCACTGATTTGGATAGTCCTCCTCCGCAGCAGATTGCTCTGGCCCCACTGGGTTGAGGGCTTTCCAGGTGGCTCATGGGTAAAGAATCTGCCTGCCAAGCAGGAGACTCTGGTTCCATCTCTGGGTTGGGAAGATCCCCTGGAGAAGGGAATGGCTACCCACTCTAGTACTCTTGCCTGGAAAATTCCAGGGACAGAGGGAGCCTGGCAGGTTACAGTCCATGGAGTCACAAGAGTCAGACACGACTGAGCATGCTTGCACGCCACTGGGTTGAATCTAATTTGGAGAGACCAGAAGCAGCCTAGCATAGGCTATAGCTTCTTATTCATTCACCATCACTCCTTCCATGAATTTTTATGGGGTGCCTACAATTTGCAGTAGAGATATCATGATAAACATGGCCATTAATTTCTTAGAAATTATTATCTAGAGGGAGAGACCAGTAAGTGGAAAGACAATTAAATACCCTGTGGTGAAAAATGCCTTTGAGCAAAGCAGGACACCTAGGTGGGCATCTCATCAGTCTTTGTGGAATAGAGAGGAATTTCTGGGAAGAAAACATTTAAATTGAGACTTGAAGTGTAAGTAGATGTTTCAGGCCAAGAAGACATGACAGAAAAGAAGGTCTTCTAAGCAAAAGGAAGACACAGTGAGGCTTGTTGTAGGACTTGCAAGCAATTCATTGTTTCTGGAGGTTAATGCAGTGGACACGGAAGTGAGGTGGGATGTATTTGTGTAAGGAGTGTTGAGAGCGAAAGCTGGCAGAGCAGGCAGAGGCCACAGCAAGAGTCAGTGAAGCAACGGGAACCGTTAGTCATGCGCACTGCATCTGATAGAAGTGGTTCTCTCTGCTTTCGATCCCTTACAATGTGGAGTTTACAACCTGGCACATCATGTTCATGGGGATTGGGAGAGCCTGTCACTACTCACACCCTAGTTCAGGCTGGTCCTGGCTGTAGTGTTCCCATCAAAATCTACAACACATACCATCTCTGCTCTTTCAAGCCTGTAAACCACTTTAATGGCAGAAAGTGAGGGGCAACTAAAGAGCCTTTTGATAAGCGTGAAAGAGGAAAGTGAAAAAGCTGGCTTGAAACTCAACATTCAAAAAACTAAGATTATGACATCCAGTCCCATTACTTCATGGCAAATAGAAGGATAAAAAGTGGAAGCAGTGACAGATTTTATTATCCTGGGCTCCAAAACTACTGCAGATGGTGACTGCAGCCAGAAAATTAAATGACACTTGCTCCTTCGAAGGAAAGCTCTGACAAACCTAGACAGTGTATTCAAAAGCAGAGACAGCACTTTGTTGACAAGTCCATATAGTCAAAGCTGTAGTTTTTCCAGTAGTCATGTATGGATGTAAGAGTTGGACCATAAAGAAGGCTAAGAGTTGAAGAATTGATGCTTTTGAATTGTGCTGCTGGAAAGACTCCAGAGTCCCTTGGACTGCAAGGAAATCAACCAGTCAATCCTAAAAGAAATCAACCCTGAATACTCATTGGAAGGCTGATGCAGAAGCTGAAGCTGCAATGCTCTGGTCACCTGATGTGAAGAGTCAACTCATCGGAAAAGACTGTGATGCTGGGAAAGATTGAAGGCAAAGGGAGAAAAGGGTGGCAGAGCATATGGTTAAATAGCATCACTGACTCAGTGGACATGAATTAGAACAAACTCAGAGAGACAGTAGAGGACAGAGGAGCCTGGCATGCTGTAGTCCATGGGGTCTCAAAGAGTCTGACACAACTTAGCAACTGCACCACCGCAACAAACCTTCTGACCAAGGAAGCAGTTTGGAAAAGGCAAAATGGGTCCAGCAGAGAAGCAGACAGAAAATGCATACAGCCTCTGTGAACCAGGAGCTGGGTGTCCTGGGCTCTTGAAGAAGAAGCCAGAGTGATGGGGCAAAGCTGCTTTCAATTTTCTACTGTCAGAAATACCCTCGCTACATCCAAACGTGGCCAATAGCCTCTCCAGGTGAACTCTGTCATTAATACTTGACACAGATGTATGGGTTGTCTTTTTTTTAATCTTTTTTGAAATTCTGAAACTTTAGTTTGTCTCAAAAGCTTCTTACTAAAGGGTAGAAGAATGGAGGAATGGGGCAGAGAGGGCAGTTGTGTTTGTCATTTTTTTAATCCAGATTCAGGGAAAAGCAGAGAAATAGATCTTTCTCAGAGGATCCAAGATCAGGATAAATAGAAATTCATGAGGACCAGAGCAGGACTGGAGTTAGGGACTAGGACAGCAAAAGAGTGAAAGGCAAGAAGACATCAGAAACTGAAGCCAGCCAGAAGACAAAACCCACAAAATCCCAGGAGCAGATTGGACAAAAGTATCAGGTATGAGGGCTTCCCTGATGGCTCAAATGGTAAAGAATCTGCCTACAATGCAAGAGACCTGGGTTTGACCCTGGGTTAGCAAGATCCTCTAGAGAAGGAAATGGCAACCCAATCCAGTATACTTGCCTCAGGAAACTGATGGACAGAGGAGCCTGGCAAAGAGTCAGATAAAACTGAGCAACTGAGCACACACACACAAAGAGCTGGACACGACTGAGTGACTAACACACACCACACACACACACACACACACACACACACACATATCATGTGTGAACATTAATAAATATCAACCAGTTGATAACAGCTGATAACACTGTTACCAACATTAGTTACAATGATAATTATTGTTAACATGATAACTTGTTATCAATCAATAACACTATCAATGACCATTAACAATCACAATGTGCCATTATCAGGCATTTACTGTGTGCCAGGCACAATGTTTTCTAGAAGATTGGTAGACAAATACACACACTTACATACTTTTAGATATCTAGGGAAGTAGGTAGACACATAGCAGGACTGTCTGTCTCCTGTTCCCTCTGATTAGTAGATAAGATTCATGTTGATGTATGGCAAAACCAATGCAATATTGTAAAGTAACTAACCTCCAATTAAAATAAATAAATTTATATTTTAAAAAAATCTAATTACTTCAAAGCCATAATTGGGCAAAGTATATCCAAAGTTAACTCAGTTCAGTTCAGTCGCTCAGTAGTGTTCAGCTCTTTGTGATCCCATGAACCGCAGCATGCCAGGCCTCCCTGTCCATCACCAACTCCTGGAGTCCACCCAAACCCACATCCATTGAGTCAGTGATGCCATCCAACCATCTCATCTTCTGTCATCCCCTTCTCCTCCTGTCCTCAATCTTTCCGAGCATCAGGGTCTTTTCCAATGAGTCAGCTCTTTGCATCAGGTGGCCAAAGTACTGGAGTTTCAGCTTCAACATCAGTCCTCCCAATGAACACCCAGGACTGATCTCCTTTAGGATGGACTGGTTGGATTTCCTTGCAGTCCAAGGGACTCTCAAGAGTCTTCTCCAACACCACAGTTCAAAAGCATCAATTCTTCAGCACTCTGCTTTCTTTATAATCCAACTCTCACATCCATACATGACCACTGGAAAAACCATAGCCTTGACTAGATGGACTTTTGTTGGCAAAGTAATGTCTCTGCTTTTGAATATGCTGTCTAGGTTGGTCATTGCTGCAATCACCATCTGCAGTGATTTTGGAGCTCAGAAAAATAAAGTCATCCACTGTTTCCACTGTTTCCCCATCTATTTGCCATGAAGTGATGGGACTGGATGCCATGATCTTAGTTTTCTGAATGTTGAGCTTTAAGCCAACTTTTTCACTCTCCTCTTTTACTTTCATCAAGAGGCTCTTCTGTTCTTCTTCACTTTCTGCCATAAGGGTGGTGTCATCTGCATATCTGAGGTTATTGATATTTCTCCTGGCAATCTTGATTCCAGCTTGTGCTTCATCCAACCCAGCATTTCACATGATGTACTCTGCGAATAAGTTAAATAAACAGGGTGACAATATACAGCCTTGACATACAAAGTTAATTAAAAAGGTTTATATTGAGCAAGAAAGACATACAAGCACTGTGAAAAACTGAATCTTATATATAGCCCTCAGGGAGGACTTTTGGCAGAATATTAACCCTTGAGGGACAAGGTATCTGATTTAAAAAAAACAAACAAACAAACAAACAACCTACTGCAGACTACTGAAGGAAAACAGGGGGATAAAAGAGTCAAGAAGGGACCCATGGCAAATGGTTCTCAACTCTTTCCCTAACCCCACTTCACCTCCATGGTTTCTGTCTGCCCTCACCCAGCAATAGAAATACATGCAAGAATCCTGAGATGCAGAAGGAAGCTGGAAACTTATCATTGCTAGAGAAGGATGACGGTCTGGGAAAGGAGTGGAGGGGCCTTTCTGAGAAAGATAGGAAGCTGCCTGACAGTCTTCACAGGCTAGAAAACTGTCTGCAAGGGCTCCTGAAGACAGGCAGCTGGGGAACTGCTGCAAAAGCCCTAATCCAGAGCAATTAGAACCAGCTAGTTGAAAAGATGGTTAAGGAAGATAAATCTTTAAAAATGAAAGATGCACATCTTAAAAATTTTGTTTCCACCTAAAACATATTCATGAACATGTGTTTGCCTTTTTCCAGAGGGCCCATATCTTTTTTCCACATCATCCTGCAGATTGGATACCCCCAGTCTTCTTCACTGGTAAAGACCCTGATGCTGGGAAAGATTGAAGGTAGAAGGAGAAGGGAGCGACAGAGGATGAGACAGTTGGATGGCATCACCAATTCAATTCACACGAACTTGGGCAAACTCTGGGAGATGGTGAGGGACAGGGAGGCCTGGCATGCTGCAGCACATGGGGTCTCAAAGAGTAGGATGTGACTTGGCAACTGCACAACAACAGTCTCCTTGTGGCTTCCCCAGTGGCCCCGTGGGGAAAGAATCCACCTGCAAGGGTCACAGGAGATGTGGGTTTGATCCCTGGGTTGGGAAGATCCCCTGGAGAGGGAAGTGGCAACCCACTCTAGTATTCTTGCCTGAAAAAGCCCCATGGACAAAGGAGACTGGTGGGCTGCAATCCATGGACTCACAAAGAGTAGGATACAACTACAACCAAGCACACGCACGGTCTTCTTGTAGAAACTGTCTTTATGTTTCAATTTTTGGTTTCAAATCCTTTAAAATGGAATGAGAGTATAGAGACCCACGTGAAGCAATCAAACTGAAGAGTCATTTTCCGTTTTTACTACTATTTTCCAACCACTTACTATTGCCTCACATACATCTGATGGAACAGCATTTTTTAAATGACTTGCCTTTTCCGATTTTTCCAATTAATTTAACTTTATTTTTATGGGAACGCTGCTCTATTTCCTTTTACATGTACATTTTATCAACTTATATAATTTCTAATTAGGTTAAAGTAACAAGAGTAGCAGGATCTCAAATGCAATTTTTACTGTTGACCCAGAATTAGCAAATGGCAAGATGGTGTTGAGTAGCCCATATGCTAAAGAGAACTCAGAAGACCCTCCCTCGGGGTGTCTAGGGGAGGCTGAACCCCCAAATCTCTCCTCTGTATGAGCAGATCACTAGGGAAAGGATGAGATTCCAGATACCAGCAGAGTCCTCATAGACATCAGTATGGTTTTATTCCTCTCTTCTTGCAGGGGAAAGAGAAGACGCCCCTTCTTCCAAGACATGAAAGGAGGATGATGAGGGCACCCCCAGTAAAGGCTGGGGGCACTTCAACCTTTGGTGAGCTGCTGGGTATACAGCCTATTTTCTGACTTCCCCTTGTTCCATGCCTGTTTGAGCAGAGGGAGAAGACAGTGGGGAAGAAATGCCAGGGCTAAGAGGAAGAAGCAGCATAGAAGACTGGACTCTCATATCTGTGGCAAGGAGTGAGGGCCTCCTGTGGGTTAGTGAATACTGCAGAATGTAGCCAGGAGCTGGGAGCAGGGAGCTGGTCACCAGTGAGGAGACTTTCTTAGCCAAAGTATGAGAGTTGTAATATAGGAAATGAGCAGAAGACAGGTGTTACATCCTAGTACACACAGTAGAGAGTCCCCCTGCCCACCCCCCACCGCAGAGGCCCACACGTGTGTCTGAAGAGTCAGTCTATCACCACACAAAGGGCATTGCTGGCAATCAGTGATGGACACAGCTGGCCTACAGCATGGTTTATTTCTCCCTGTTGCCCATTTGTATCCCAGGAGTTAAAGAGATGCTGGTAATTACTGAAGGCAGTAGAGAATACTTCTAGAAACTGTCTGAATATACATACAAACCTATGGATACCTAAATGACAAAAAAGATAGCAAATCTTTATATGGTACCTATTAGTAGGCACTACTCTAAATGCTTTACCTGTGTGCTAATTCATTTCTAAATATTTATTTGTATATTTAGAAGCTAAAAGAATACATATAACATATGCATTTTATCCAATAAAAGTGGAACTTATTTATTCCAGAATAGAGACCCGTGGCAGATACCGTTAGTTGCTTACCCATCAGCCATCCTTCTTTTTCCTTTCTAACAGAACCCAACTTTATTCTGGGCAAAATCATGCCCATATCCAACTGATGAATTGTGATTGCTCTTAGCCTTTTCTCCTTGCTACTCGTCTGTGTTTTCCCAAGGGGTAAAGATGAAAGTGTGCCAGGAACTTTTCAGAAAGGTTTTGCTTTTCTGATTGAAGAAACCACTGAAGCTGCTCCTTCCCTCCTTCTTCCTCCTTGGCTATGGATGTGGTATCTGGCACAGCAGCAATCATCTTGCATTTATTAGGTAATAACAATTATCATCATTGTATTATAATTATATATTATTATAATTATGATATTATAATATAATTATGTTAGGAAAAGCCAATGTACTAAGGACAGTGAAGCAGAAGGACAGAAAAATGCAGAGTCTTTGACAACATTATTCAGCAGCTGAACCAATAACAACAGCAAACTCCTTAATGGGGTAAAGGTGGGTGTTATTTAACCATCACTTAGGTTTTATGCTATTAATTATAGCCACCCTCAAATAGTCTTATTCCTAAACTACTACATATCTAGATTTTAAATCCTTTTTGATAAAATTGTATCGGTTGTATATTAAGATACAAAATAAAGTTTGGAAGATGATATGAGTTCATAAGAATAACATATAAATAGTACTGTAACTATGAAAAGTAACTTCTACATAATTAGTCAACCTCATATAAGAAGGGACTGAATGACTCTGAAACATGATTCTGATTAGAAATATACATATCATCACAGGGTTTTATCAGAACAAGCAAAGTTACATTCTCATTATTTTTCTGAGCATGTCTGCTCTAATTATAAAAGGATAAGTTTTAAAAATGAAACAGAAGAGATGTGCACCAGTCGCTGGATTTCTTGAGCAAGACGGAAAAAAAAATAAGGGGGGGGGGCTATTCAATAAATAAAAGGATTGCTTCAGTATTAATTAGGAATAACTAAGAATAAGATGTCACACTCCACATTGACCTTCATTAACTTTTGTTACCCCTAGCCATCAGAAGTTCAGAGAAGGCAATGGCATCCCACTCCAGTACTCTTGCCTGGAAAATCCCATGGACGGAGGAGCCTGGTATGCTACAGTCCATGGGGTTGCTAAGAGTCGGACATGACTGAGCGACTTCACTTTCACTTTTCACTTTCGTGCATTGGAGAAAGAAATGGCAACCCACTCCAGTGTTCTTGCCTGGAGAATCCCAGGGACGGGGGAGCCTGGTGGGCTGCCGTCTATGGGGTCACACAGAGTCGTACACGACTGAAGCAACTTAGCAGCCATCAGAAGTTAACTTGCACTGTGGTTTATCAAGCATTCTGTATGTTTGCCCCCCATTTGCTGAAGTTGTGCGTTCAGATCCAGGCTTAAAGGTGCCCTGTGTGAACAGTAACCATCTGGCCTTAGGAGTCTTCTGAATGGACCACTCCTGATACACAAGTAAACTTGATCTGAGGAAAGCAGTAGCAGGACCTTCGCTTTTGAAAAGCAGAGGCTAGAAGCATATCTTGGTCAAATCTCTTTTGACTGCAAAGGACAGAACTCAATTC
Source organism: Cephalophus harveyi (assembly GCA_006410635.1). Lineage (NCBI taxonomy): Eukaryota > Metazoa > Chordata > Mammalia > Artiodactyla > Bovidae > Cephalophus > Cephalophus harveyi. The sequence continues at coordinate 112,518 of SJYT01031753.1, forward strand.
AGCTCTGCTTTGAAAGGATGGAGGAGTAGCTGTTAATGGCTCATTCAAAGGCAGAGTTGGGTATTCTAGCTTTAAGCAAGACTGGATCCAGTTAGTCAGACAATATCAACAGAAATCCATCTCCCTATCCTTTCAACTCTTCTTTCCATTGTATTGGCTTCATTTTCAGCCAATGCTTCTCCATACTGGTTGGAGAAGCAGGGATAAATGGCAGAAGCTCTTGCAAGCTCCACGTTTAAACGATCCCAGCCTCAAGGCAAGAGGAAAGAAAGGTTCTCTTTTCCAGGAGTCCCAACAAAACTCTATAATTGCATCTTATTGATGCCCAGACCAGGTCACATGCCCCCCGATTTGGTCTACTCAGATTGCTGTAACAAAGTACCATAGACTGGGAAGCTTCATCAACAGTCACTTACTTCTCATGATTCTGGAGGCTGGGAGTTCAAGGTCAAGATGCTGGTATGGCCATGTTCTGGTAAGAGCCCTCTTCCTGGCTTGCAGATGGCCACTGTCTCATTGTGTCCTCATATGGCAGAGAGAGAGGGCTCCACTTTCTGTTTCTCTTCTTATAAGGACACTAATCTTATTATTGGGATTCCACTAGCATGACCTCATCTAACCCTAATGACCTCTCAAAGTCCCCACCTACAAATGGAGCTGGAGCTTAGAGCTCCAGCATATGAATTTGAGATGGGGCTGGGGGACACATACCTTCAGTTCTTAATACCCATTGTGAACCAACTGCTGTGCTGAAAGGGAAGAAGCTATGCTGTGAATAGCCAAGTTCACAAGGGCTAGGTACCCTTCCCTGGGGTGAGGGGTAAAGTCAGCTCTACCTGAACCACACAGACTAAGCTAGGAGAGTTTTCCCGGAGGAGTATCAGGACACTGTCATAAGGAGAAGGGGGATGGATCCCTGATAGGAAAAAAATCAGATTTCTTCAACAGATTAGGAACGTTATTGAACTACCACCAACAGAGAGCATACTATGTGCTAAGAGAGCTACATGCCTTGTGTCTGTTCATCCCCACAAACACTTTGAGAGATAGACAGCATTATCCCTATTTCACAATAAAATAAACTGAGACTCAGTACATTGAGAAAACTTTCCCCCAGCATCACAAAACTAGTAAATAAAGTTGCAGGGACTCTTATCTAGAATACACCTCATCTCTAAGTGCCTACTCTCTGGAATTCTGCCTTCTGTTGTGTCATTTACAAATCAACAGACATAGCAAGCAAGTCCCTGCTCCATTTGATATAGGGGTAAAGTTGGTGTTTATCTTCCATAGTCTTGGGATCAGCAGGTAATTTCAATGATGGGCAAACTCTGTCATTAATACTTGACACAGATGTATGGGTTGTCTTTTTTTTAATCTTTTTTGAAATTCTGAAACTTTAGTTTGTCTCAAAAGCTTCTTACTAAAGGGTAGAAGAATGGAGGAATGGGGCAGAGAGGGCAGTTGTGTTTGTCATTTTTTTAATCCAGATTCAGGGAAAAGCAGAGAAATAGATCTTTCTCAGAGGATCCAAGATCAGGATAAATAGAAATTCATGAGGACCAGAGCAGGACTGGAGTTAGGGACTAGGACAGCAAAAGAGTGAAAGGCAAGAAGACATCAGAAACTGAAGCCAGCCAGAAGACAAAACCCACAAAATCCCAGGAGCAGATTGGACAAAAGTATCAGGTATGAGGGCTTCCCTGATGGCTCAAATGGTAAAGAATCTGCCTACAATGCAAGAGACCTGGGTTTGACCCTGGGTTAGCAAGATCCTCTAGAGAAGGAAATGGCAACCCAATCCAGTATACTTGCCTCAGGAAACTGATGGACAGAGGAGCCTGGCAAAGAGTCAGATAAAACTGAGCAACTGAGCACACACACACAAAGAGCTGGACACGACTGAGTGACTAACACACACCACACACACACACACACACACACACACACATATCATGTGTGAACATTAATAAATATCAACCAGTTGATAACAGCTGATAACACTGTTACCAACATTAGTTACAATGATAATTATTGTTAACATGATAACTTGTTATCAATCAATAACACTATCAATGACCATTAACAATCACAGTGTGCCATTATCAGGCATTTACTGTGTGCCAGGCACAATGTTTTCTAGAAGATTGGTAGACAAATACACACACTTACATACTTTTAGATATCTAGGGAAGTAGGTAGACACATAGCAGGACTGTCTGTCTCCTGTTCCCTCTGATTAGTAGATAAGATTCATGTTGATGTATGGCAAAACCAATGCAATATTGTAAAGTAACTAACCTCCAATTAAAATAAATAAATTTATATTTTAAAAAAATCTAATTACTTCAAAGCCATAATTGGGCAAAGTATATCCAAAGTTAACTCAGTTCAGTTCAGTCGCTCAGTAGTGTTCAGCTCTTTGTGATCCCATGAACCGCAGCATGCCAGGCCTCCCTGTCCATCACCAACTCCTGGAGTCCACCCAAACCCACATCCATTGAGTCAGTGATGCCATCCAACCATCTCATCTTCTGTCATCCCCTTCTCCTCCTGTCCTCAATCTTTCCGAGCATCAGGGTCTTTTCCAATGAGTCAGCTCTTTGCATCAGGTGGCCAAAGTACTGGAGTTTCAGCTTCAACATCAGTCCTCCCAATGAACACCCAGGACTGATCTCCTTTAGGATGGACTGGTTGGATTTCCTTGCAGTCCAAGGGACTCTCAAGAGTCTTCTCCAACACCACAGTTCAAAAGCATCAATTCTTCAGCACTCTGCTTTCTTTATAATCCAACTCTCACATCCATACATGACCACTGGAAAAACCATAGCCTTGACTAGATGGACTTTTGTTGGCAAAGTAATGTCTCTGCTTTTGAATATGCTGTCTAGGTTGGTCATTGCTGCAATCACCATCTGCAGTGATTTTGGAGCTCAGAAAAATAAAGTCATCCACTGTTTCCACTGTTTCCCCATCTATTTGCCATGAAGTGATGGGACTGGATGCCATGATCTTAGTTTTCTGAATGTTGAGCTTTAAGCCAACTTTTTCACTCTCCTCTTTTACTTTCATCAAGAGGCTCTTCTGTTCTTCTTCACTTTCTGCCATAAGGGTGGTGTCATCTGCATATCTGAGGTTATTGATATTTCTCCTGGCAATCTTGATTCCAGCTTGTGCTTCATCCAACCCAGCATTTCACATGATGTACTCTGCGAATAAGTTAAATAAACAGGGTGACAATATACAGCCTTGACATACAAAGTTAATTAAAAAGGTTTATATTGAGCAAGAAAGACATACAAGCACTGTGAAAAACTGAATCTTATATATAGCCCTCAGGGAGGACTTTTGGCAGAATGTTAACCCTTGAGGGACAAGGTATCTGATTTAAAAAAAACAAACAAACAAACAAACAACCTACTGCAGACTACTGAAGGAAAACAGGGGGATAAAAGAGTCAAGAAGGGACCCATGGCAAATGGTTCTCAACTCTTTCCCTAACCCCACTTCACCTCCATGGTTTCTGTCTGCCCTCACCCAGCAATAGAAATACATGCAAGAATCCTGAGATGCAGAAGGAAGCTGGAAACTTATCATTGCTAGAGAAGGATGACGGTCTGGGAAAGGAGTGGAGGGGCCTTTCTGAGAAAGATAGGAAGCTGCCTGACAGTCTTCACAGGCTAGAAAACTGTCTGCAAGGGCTCCTGAAGACAGGCAGCTGGGGAACTGCTGCAAAAGCCCTAATCCAGAGCAATTAGAACCAGCTAGTTGAAAAGATGGTTAAGGAAGATAAATCTTTAAAAATGAAAGATGCACATCTTAAAAATTTTGTTTCCACCTAAAACATATTCATGAACATGTGTTTGCCTTTTTCCAGAGGGCCCATATCTTTTTTCCACATCATCCTGCAGATTGGATACCCCCAGTCTTCTTCACTGGTAAAGACCCTGATGCTGGGAAAGATTGAAGGTAGAAGGAGAAGGGAGCGACAGAGGATGAGACAGTTGGATGGCATCACCAATTCAATTCACACGAACTTGGGCAAACTCTGGGAGATGGTGAGGGACAGGGAGGCCTGGCATGCTGCAGCACATGGGGTCTCAAAGAGTAGGATGTGACTTGGCAACTGCACAACAACAGTCTCCTTGTGGCTTCCCCAGTGGCCCCGTGGGGAAAGAATCCACCTGCAAGGGTCACAGGAGATGTGGGTTTGATCCCTGGGTTGGGAAGATCCCCTGGAGAGGGAAGTGGCAACCCACTCTAGTATTCTTGCCTGAAAAAGCCCCATGGACAAAGGAGACTGGTGGGCTGCAATCCATGGACTCACAAAGAGTAGGATACAACTACAACCAAGCACACGCACGGTCTTCTTGTAGAAACTGTCTTTATGTTTCAATTTTTGGTTTCAAATCCTTTAAAATGGAATGAGAGTATAGAGACCCACGTGAAGCAATCAAACTGAAGAGTCATTTTCCGTTTTTACTACTATTTTCCAACCACTTACTATTGCCTCACATACATCTGATGGAACAGCATTTTTTAAATGACTTGCCTTTTCCGATTTTTCCAATTAATTTAACTTTATTTTTATGGGAACGCTGCTCTATTTCCTTTTACATGTACATTTTATCAACTTATATAATTTCTAATTAGGTTAAAGTAACAAGAGTAGCAGGATCTCAAATGCAATTTTTACTGTTGACCCAGAATTAGCAAATGGCAAGATGGTGTTGAGTAGCCCATATGCTAAAGAGAACTCAGAAGACCCTCCCTCGGGGTGTCTAGGGGAGGCTGAACCCCCAAATCTCTCCTCTGTATGAGCAGATCACTAGGGAAAGGATGAGATTCCAGATACCAGCAGAGTCCTCATAGACATCAGTATGGTTTTATTCCTCTCTTCTTGCAGGGGAAAGAGAAGACGCCCCTTCTTCCAAGACATGAAAGGAGGATGATGAGGGCACCCCCAGTAAAGGCTGGGGGCACTTCAACCTTTGGTGAGCTGCTGGGTATACAGCCTATTTTCTGACTTCCCCTTGTTCCATGCCTGTTTGAGCAGAGGGAGAAGACAGTGGGGAAGAAATGCCAGGGCTAAGAGGAAGAAGCAGCATAGAAGACTGGACTCTCATATCTGTGGCAAGGAGTGAGGGCCTCCTGTGGGTTAGTGAATACTGCAGAATGTAGCCAGGAGCTGGGAGCAGGGAGCTGGTCACCAGTGAGGAGACTTTCTTAGCCAAAGTATGAGAGTTGTAATATAGGAAATGAGCAGAAGACAGGTGTTACATCCTAGTACACACAGTAGAGAGTCCCCCTGCCCACCCCCCACCGCAGAGGCCCACACGTGTGTCTGAAGAGTCAGTCTATCACCACACAAAGGGCATTGCTGGCAATCAGTGATGGACACAGCTGGCCTACAGCATGGTTTATTTCTCCCTGTTGCCCATTTGTATCCCAGGAGTTAAAGAGATGCTGGTAATTACTGAAGGCAGTAGAGAATACTTCTAGAAACTGTCTGAATATACATACAAACCTATGGATACCTAAATGACAAAAAAGATAGCAAATCTTTATATGGTACCTATTAGTAGGCACTACTCTAAATGCTTTACCTGTGTGCTAATTCATTTCTAAATATTTATTTGTATATTTAGAAGCTAAAAGAATACATATAACATATGCATTTTATCCAATAAAAGTGGAACTTATTTATTCCAGAATAGAGACCCGTGGCAGATACCGTTAGTTGCTTACCCATCAGCCATCCTTCTTTTTCCTTTCTAACAGAACCCAACTTTATTCTGGGCAAAATCATGCCCATATCCAACTGATGAATTGTGATTGCTCTTAGCCTTTTCTCCTTGCTACTCGTCTGTGTTTTCCCAAGGGGTAAAGATGAAAGTGTGCCAGGAACTTTTCAGAAAGGTTTTGCTTTTCTGATTGAAGAAACCACTGAAGCTGCTCCTTCCCTCCTTCTTCCTCCTTGGCTATGGATGTGGTATCTGGCACAGCAGCAATCATCTTGCATTTATTAGGTAATAACAATTATCATCATTGTATTATAATTATATATTATTATAATTATGATATTATAATATAATTATGTTAGGAAAAGCCAATGTACTAAGGACAGTGAAGCAGAAGGACAGAAAAATGCAGAGTCTTTGACAACATTATTCAGCAGCTGAACCAATAACAACAACAAACTCCTTAATGGGGTAAAGGTGGGTGTTATTTAACCATCACTTAGGTTTTATGCTATTAATTATAGCCACCCTCAAATAGTCTTATTCCTAAACTACTACATATCTAGATTTTAAATCCTTTTTGATAAAATTGTATCGGTTGTATATTAAGATACAAAATAAAGTTTGGAAGATGATATGAGTTCATAAGAATAACATATAAATAGTACTGTAACTATGAAAAGTAACTTCTACATAATTAGTCAACCTCATATAAGAAGGGACTGAATGACTCTGAAACATGATTCTGATTAGAAATATACATATCATCACAGGGTTTTATCAGAACAAGCAAAGTTACATTCTCATTATTTTTCTGAGCATGTCTGCTCTAATTATAAAAGGATAAGTTTTAAAAATGAAACAGAAGAGATGTGCACCAGTCGCTGGATTTCTTGAGCAAGACGGAAAAAAAAATAAGGGGGGGGGGCTATTCAATAAATAAAAGGATTGCTTCAGTATTAATTAGGAATAACTAAGAATAAGATGTCACACTCCACATTGACCTTCATTAACTTTTGTTACCCCTAGCCATCAGAAGTTCGGAGAAGGCAATGGCATCCCACTCCAGTACTCTTGCCTGGAAAATCCCATGGACGGAGGAGCCTGGTATGCTACAGTCCATGGGGTTGCTAAGAGTCGGACATGACTGAGCGACTTCACTTTCACTTTTCACTTTCGTGCATTGGAGAAAGAAATGGCAACCCACTCCAGTGTTCTTGCCTGGAGAATCCCAGGGACGGGGGAGCCTGGTGGGCTGCCGTCTATGGGGTCACACAGAGTCGTACACGACTGAAGCAACTTAGCAGCCATCAGAAGTTAACTTGCACTGTGGTTTATCAAGCATTCTGTATGTTTGCCCCCCATTTGCTGAAGTTGTGCGTTCAGATCCAGGCTTAAAGGTGCCCTGTGTGAACAGTAACCATCTGGCCTTAGGAGTCTTCTGAATGGACCACTCCTGATACACAAGTAAACTTGATCTGAGGAAAGCAGTAGCAGGACCTTCGCTTTTGAAAAGCAGAGGCTAGAAGCATATCTTGGTCAAATCTCTTTTGACTGCAAAGGACAGAACTCAATTCAGCTCTGCTTTGAAAGGATGGAGGAGTAGCTGTTAATGGCTCATTCAAAGGCAGAGTTGGGTATTCTAGCTTTAAGCAAGACTGGATCCAGTTAGTCAGACAATATCAACAGAAATCCATCTCCCTATCCTTTCAACTCTTCTTTCCATTGTATTGGCTTCATTTTCAGCCAATGCTTCTCCATACTGGTTGGAGAAGCAGGGATAAATGGCAGAAGCTCTTGCAAGCTCCACGTTTAAACGATCCCAGCCTCAAGGCAAGAGGAAAGAAAGGTTCTCTTTTCCAGGAGTCCCAACAAAACTCTATAATTGCATCTTATTGATGCCCAGACCAGGTCACATGCCCCCCGATTTGGTCTACTCAGATTGCTGTAACAAAGTACCATAGACTGGGAAGCTTCATCAACAGTCACTTACTTCTCATGATTCTGGAGGCTGGGAGTTCAAGGTCAAGATGCTGGTATGGCCATGTTCTGGTAAGAGCCCTCTTCCTGGCTTGCAGATGGCCACTGTCTCATTGTGTCCTCATATGGCAGAGAGAGAGGGCTCCACTTTCTGTTTCTCTTCTTATAAGGACACTAATCTTATTATTGGGATTCCACTAGCATGACCTCATCTAACCCTAATGACCTCTCAAAGTCCCCACCTACAAATGGAGCTGGAGCTTAGAGCTCCAGCATATGAATTTGAGATGGGGCTGGGGGACACATACCTTCAGTTCTTAATACCCATTGTGAACCAACTGCTGTGCTGAAAGGGAAGAAGCTATGCTGTGAATAGCCAAGTTCACAAGGGCTAGGTACCCTTCCCTGGGGTGAGGGGTAAAGTCAGCTCTACCTGAACCACACAGACTAAGCTAGGAGAGTTTTCCCGGAGGAGTATCAGGACACTGTCATAAGGAGAAGGGGGATGGATCCCTGATAGGAAAAAAATCAGATTTCTTCAACAGATTAGGAACGTTATTGAACTACCACCAACAGAGAGCATACTATGTGCTAAGAGAGCTACATGCCTTGTGTCTGTTCATCCCCACAAACACTTTGAGAGATAGACAGCATTATCCCTATTTCACAATAAAATAAACTGAGACTCAGTACATTGAGAAAACTTTCCCCCAGCATCACAAAACTAGTAAATAAAGTTGCAGGGACTCTTATCTAGAATACACCTCATCTCTAAGTGCCTACTCTCTGGAATTCTGCCTTCTGTTGTGTCATTTACAAATCAACAGACATAGCAAGCAAGTCCCTGCTCCATTTGATATAGGGGTAAAGTTGGTGTTTATCTTCCATAGTCTTGGGATCAGCAGGTAATTTCAATGATGGGCAGAGAACTGAACGGGATTTTGAAGGTGAGGCAGAATTAGCTAATTGTGGGGGAAAAAAATTCAAAATTATAAATACTGAATAGTTTATTAGAAAGTAGAAAAAGAAAAAAAGAAAGACCAACAAACTGGAATCATATATCCCAAAAGGTTGAGAATAAATGCTTCAGGGAATTAAAATGTAAGGAATTCTTTTTCCCCTTTATATTTTTCTGATCTTTCCAAATTTTCTGCCATGAGAATGATTTCTTCTTAATCAAAGGGAAATTTATTTTTTTAACAATCCTGGAAATACAGGGTGAGAAAAGCTAAAATAACCACTAAAATATTTGAATCAGGTTGATAAGCTAGAAAAGCTAGAAAAATCTTGTCAGGTTTCTGTGATTTTTTTAAAAAAATGAAGCATTGGAGTTAATAGGAAATTCTCTGCATGAACAGAAGCTGATATTTTCATGCCCTCCAGCTCTCAGAGGCCAGAAGCACAGAGGGCAGGTATATATATTAACAACCCAGACACGAGTGCAAGTAGCAAGGTTGAAAATTTTGCTGACTCAGCCAAGCTGCCAGGGTTGGAGGAGATGAAGCAAAGGCAAAATTTTGAGAACTCTTCCTGGAATAACTAGAGCTTCCAGGCTCACAGACAAGGGAAAGGTGAGTGATGAACCTGGAAAAGGAAAAGGAAATGGAATTTTCCCCTGGGATGCAAAGTTCCAGGCAATACTTGGTGGTGGCTCCCTCCTGGTTACCACCTCAAATCCTTTTTGCTGGTGAAACCTGAGAAAACAGTCCTTATCACAATCAGGGCCCTTCAGCTCTTTCTATTCATTACAGTTTACAAACCACTTTCTCATTTACAGCCTCATTGTATTCTGGTTGTATCAAAGAATGTTTTTGTTTTTAATGATACACACACTGAAGTATGTGGGGGTAAAAAGGCATCAAGCTCTGAAATGAAATTATTCAGAGAGAGAAAGAGAGCAAAGAAGAAAGGAGAGGGAAAGAGAGAGGCCTAGACATACACACACACACACACACACATATACACAAATACAGAAAGATAAAACCAATGGTATATAAAAGTAGACACAGAGATATAGGTATAAAATAATAAAGCCTGCTGACAGTTGGGCAATCTGAGTAGAGGTTATAAAACATTTCTTTTTACTCTTCCTGCAACTTTTATGTCAGTGTGAAACTTTCAAAATAAGAAGTTTAAAATAAAGAAAATAAATAAGTGAAGTACCTCTGAGTGTATAGATTTGGGGTAGGTGGGCACCTGAGAAGCAAGTTCCCACTGCATTCACCAGAGGTAGGAAGAAGACAGGTGGCTGAATACGGTCACGGATGGGACCCATGAAGTGTACACTACTTGTTTCCAAAATGAGGTGTACCTGACTTGACTCTGTTATTTTTTTCTATACAAGTCGCTGTCTGGAGAAAACTCACTACGGTCACGTGAGAGCTGCAATCATACATGGAAAGAAACCCTAATGCATGTGAATATCATGCCTTGGATCCAAGGATTGGAGAGGAGGGGAAATGAGCTATTTGTGACTCCTCTAATAAATACACTTCAGTCTTGAGTATGAGTGTTAAAAGTATTTATTGCAACTGGTCCATCTGGACAAGTAGTTGAAGAGCGTAGTAAGTTGTTCTTATTATGTTGAAATAATGGAGCTTATCCATGAGCTGGACAACAAGTCTCTCATGTTAGCTATAATAAGATGGCCCAGCAGAGCCAAAAGCATCTGTCTGTGGTGCAAATGAAATGGATCGACCACAGAAACCCTGCCCGCAGCAAGATGACAGTGAGGCACATGAGATTAAGTGCCCAGACTAGGACAGCACCTGAGGAAACAGCAGAGAGATGTCTTAAGTAATGTGTGTGACTTCTTTATGGTGTTCTGAAGGACTGTCAATACCACCCAGTCATGGATTAAATTTCAAATCCTCCACATCGGTGTGGGGGCCCTCTGCTTATCATCCTAGCTAACCCAAGGTCTCCTGGGAAGAACAAGTCCCTTTTCCATTTTGAAGGTGAGAAAAGCCCAGAGATTAAATGACTGGCTCAAAGACACATAGAACAAGACTATAGACCCAAAATTTACACATCTTACATCCTCTTAATTGCACATCTTAGAAGAGTCACTTTTAGGACTTGTGATTTTCCACACAGTATTTCCATCTTTGTCTACTAGACAAAAAAATTTTGTGAACAAGATCTTTGTAAATTTTGTTTTGAATTTATCCCAATTCTAGGATAATACCAGTTATGAGGTTAATGTATAATACGTGTTTGTTGAGTAGATAGTCATGAAACCTTAGTGGTCATCTCAACCAGTGGTTCTCAATCATGGCTATAGATTAGATTTATCTTGGAAGGCTTATTTAAAAATCTCAGTCCCCCTGCAAAAGTGGATATATGTATAACTGATTCATTTTGCTATATAGCCGAAACTAATACAATGTTGTAAATCAGTTATACTCCAAAGAAAAAGAAAACCTTGCAACTCCACTCTAATCATGGCACTGAAACATGTATAATATCATATATGAAATGAATCGCTAGTCCAGGTTCAATGCATGATACTGGATGCTTGGGGCCTGGTGCACTGAGATGACCCAGTGGGACAGTATGGGGAAGGAAGAGGGAGGGGGGGTTCAGGATGGGGAACATGTGTATACCTGTGTCGGATACATGTTGATGTATGGCAAAACCAATACAATATTGTGAAGTAATTAACCTCCAATTAAAATAATTTTTTTTTTTTTTAAAGAAAAATCCTCAGTCACACACAAAATCAAGGACACTCTACAGACTACCTGACAAGTACTCCCCAGAGTGTTAAGGTCATAAAACTGTGAACAACTGTCACAACCAAGAGGAATCTGAGGGGACATGACAACTAAATGTCACATGGAATCCTGGCTGGGATCTTGGAACAGAAAAAGGACATTAGGGAAAAAACAAGGATGTCTGGATTAAAAAAAAAATGGACTTGAATTAATAAAAAATTTTTAAGTTAAAAATTAAAAACTGAAAACAAGAAAACAATCACTGACCTACCTTGGGTTATTGTTTTTATTCAGTTTGTCTTTATTTGTTTTATTTATTGTTTTTATTTAAGTCACGTCTGACTCTTTGTGACCCAAGGGACTGCAGCACACCAGGCTCCTTTGTCCTCCACTATCTCCTGGATTTTGCTCAAGTTCCATTGAATCAGTTCAGTTCAGTTACTCGGTCATGTCCTACTCCTTGCAACCCCATGGACTGCAGCACGCCAGGCTTCCCTGTCCATCACAAATTCCTGGAGCTTGCTCAAACTCATGTTCATCGAGTCAGTGATGCCATCCAACCATCTCATCCTTTGTCATCCCATTTTCCTCCTGCCTTCAATCTTTCCCAGCGTTGGGGTCTTTTCCAATGAGTCGGCTCTTCTTATCAGGTGGCCAAAGTATTGGAGCTTTAGCTTCAGCATCAGTCCTTCCAATGAATATCAGGGTTGATTTCCTTTAGGATTGACTGGTTTGATCTCCTTGCAGTCCAAGGGACTGACTAAATTCAAATACGTGGGATTAGGGGGAAAGTTGAGGAAGGGAGAGGTTCTATAGTTCTTTAAAGTTCTTCAAGTGATTCTAAGATGCTTCCAGGATTGAAAACACAGATTAAACCAAAATCTCTCACATTTCAGAGGCAGAATTGAGAAATGCGGGAAAGGGAAGTTAACTTGTTAAGGTCTTACATAGTTAAATGGGATGACACAGACTGGAAGGCTCTTTCCTAGCTATCAGCCTTATAATCTTTCCATTCATCATGATGCTTCCTAATTCAGTCACGTTGTCTGGAATGGAATGAGGTGAGAATAGATGGGGAGGCACAGGGTGGAAATGGATGCAAGAAAGAGGAATAAGATGGGATGGGAAGTAATGTGATTGGATGAGATAGGATAGGATGAGATGGGTTGTAATAGTCTGGAATGGAGTGAAACTGAATGCAATGGGATGGGCAGAGAGGATATGTTATAGAAAGGAAGGAAATAGAAAGAGCTGTGATGCAGTGTGGTGCCCTGCAATGTGTGCAATAGGATTATAAAATGGGAAAGACAGCATCAGGCAATAAACAGAATGTGGATGACAGACCCTAACATCCATGGCAGGAAGCAAGGCTGCACCTGGACAACGCACTCCATACTCAAAACTCTGCGTGATTAGTCCCAGTTCTTTTATATTTAGATCCATGTTCCCCTCAGAGAGAAGTTCGTAATATGAGCATCTGACTTGCCAGCCAGGAAGATCAAGATATTTGTGCCCACTGGCCAGCCAGGCAACTTTGGCAAAGTCCTTCATCTCTAAATCCCCCAAGCCTTACCTCCGTAAAGTTTCCAGAAACATCTGATACAATCCACTGCCAAATGCACAGTGCACAGAACAGCTCCCTGGAATAAATGCATTATGTTCCACTGCCTAAATTCAGGGTTGACTCCATTCACCCTATTACAGGCTCCTGAAAAGACCAACTTGAAACTCATATCAACATATAAATTGTCAGGGTGTGATTAAGCCTTAGAGAAGATTAATTACTGACTTTCTTATGTATTAACACCCCTCCTCCGCTCACATTCCCTACCCCTGACTAAGCCTCTGAAAGAATCTAACATTGTAAACAAGGATCTAATTAGCAACTTGAATTCAGACTTAAGATCTTTTGTGAAGGTTTGGTCACAGATGCTGCTTTAATCTCTGAGGATTATTCCTCAGCATCCAGAGATACATCAGTTATTTTCCAGGGTCTTTGAGGAATGTTATCCCATTTGAATACTGCTGCCATCTTCTGAGGACCTGCTGAGAAGTGGACCCAAGATTAGCCCTGAGAGTGCTAAAAAGAGCTCTCTCTCTAGCATTAGACTTCCTTCCCATTCTGTTTTCACCTTCAGAGGAGGCTAACTCCCCTAACTCAAGTTCTTGGTTGGGATGACAAGGAGAACATAAGTCTTCAAATGCTGGCTTCATGTTGGGGAAGATACATGAGAGCACTGGTTTGCTTGCCAACTCTAAAGAGCTTTGATGGTCAAGACCCCCAGTGTGGTCCCTGGAGCTGACATTCCTTCCCTCCCCTCATTCCACATGCTCCATCCTCACAGGGGTTATAAAATGAAATGTTTTCTGCTCTATGTTTACCAGTAAACAAGCCTTTTCCAAATGCAAGCTGCCAATCCCAGGTGAAACAAAGTCAGCTATTTGCAAGCCATGAGTTACTTCTTCCCCAGCTACATCCTCCCCACTAGAGAAGAGAATGGCAACCACTTCAGGATTCTTGCCTTGAGAACCCCATGAACAGTATGAAAAGGCAAAAAGATAGGACACTGAGAGATGAACTCCCCAGGTCAGTCAGTTCAGTTCAGTTCAGTTCAGTC
>SJYT01031753.1:132054-210098 GCA_006410635.1 Cephalophus harveyi
AAGGCCCGGGAGTTGGTGATGGACAGGGAAGCTTGGCATGCTGCAATCCATGGAGCCACAAAGAGTCGGACATGACTGAGTGAACTGAATTGAACTTCCTCCCCAGTAAGGGCTGAGGAGCTGGGTGGATGTGATGGGTGGTGATCTGCCACATTCACCATCTCTTACAGTAAACAAGGAATTAGTATGTGAATAAATAAAGAAAGCAAGATTGGCCCTAGATAGCTAGATGCATATGAAAGAAATTATTTCAGCAAGCCCAGACACTTGCATCTTCCTATACATAGATCGCTAGATCTCTTCATGTGAATGATTTAGTTTTCTCTTAATGAACAGTAATCTTTTAGTATTCAGATTACCTGTCCCTTGTTGCAAACTTGTATATAGCCTGGCTCTTTCACTGGCTCCTTCTCCGCCTTCTCAGAGTCTGCTTTCTCAGGGTCATCTGAGATATTATCTCCCAGGCTTGAGTCTTAATATCCACACTGAATAAAACCTAACTCTCAACTTGTAGGTTGTATATATTTTTTTTAATCAACACGTTCCATATGCCTCTTGCCTGGACCACATCTATCTTCATTCCACTCCCATCTGTCTTCACTCCTACATAACTTTTCTGCTACAGCCAGCTTCATGGTCTTCGAAACAGTTTTCATCATATAACTGAGTTCAAACAAAGCTTTAGTGGCTCCTGGCTGTTCAGTGACCAAAATCCAGAGTCCCTGCTATGGATCCAAACCACCATGCCTACCCTTCTGCCTTACCCTCACTGACACACTTTTATTCCAAGTTCTTCAAGCTGCTGGGAATGGCTTGTTAAGAAGGTTCTATGGGATGTCCCTGGTGGTCCAGTGGCTAACCCTTTGAATTCCCAATGCAGGGGGCCTGGGTTCAATCCTTGGTCAGGGAACTAGATTCCACATGTCACAACTAAGGCCCAGCATAGCCAAGTAAATAAATATTTTAAGAAAGGCGGGGGTGGGGTGGGGGGCAGTAATCAACATTTTTAAAAAGGAGGTCCTAAAAATCAATTAAGTGTATTGTGATCAGTATTTTTAATGAGGTGTACAGCAAAATGGCAAATATGCATTCATATTTGGCTTCATCTCCTGGAAAAGGGAATGGCTACCCACTCCAGTATTCTTGCCCAAGAAATCCCATGGACAGAGCAACGTGGCAGGCTACAGTCCATGGGGTCACAGAGTCGGACACAGCAGAACGACTAAACCCTTTCACTTTTTCCTTAAAGCAGGCTGTGTACTAAATCTTTTACATTAGACTCACAGATGAGGATACTAGGACACCATGAGTTTAAGTAAGTTGCCTAAGGTGGTTAAGCCAAACTTGACCCCAGGCAGCCTGGGGGCAGAGGCCATATCCCTAACCACTATGCCATATGGCCTCCTGTGCTATAGAACTATATGGAATAGAAGAGAAAATCCAGGTGGGCTGCTTCCATAAGGGTAACTGTTTTATGAAGGTCTGTGGCAGATGAACGTAAATATATATATATATACACAAGAATAACAGAAAATGTGTGTCACCTTGAGTACACAGTGTAAAAGTGTCTTATTGGCACTTGAGGTCAAAATGTGTGAAATCCACTCTTGCAGCCAAACTGAAGGACCCTCCAGTGGTTCCCTCACACTTCTCTGCCTTCATGCCTTTACCCACTCTGATCTCAGCACTTGAAATGTCTTTCCTTATCTTCTTCCACCTACACATCTTCAATCCAATAAGGTCTCCTCCACAAAGCCCTTCATAGTTCTTCTCTCCATTCTGTCATCTAAAGTAGAACCTTCTCAAGGACTTGCATATATTAATGTCATGCTTTCTGATTGAGCCTCATCCTCCCAGAAGTTTTCACTCTTCAGTTCAGTTCAGTTCTGTGGCTCAGTCATGTCCGACTCTTTGCGACCCCATGAATCGCAGCACACCAGGCCAATTCCACATCACCAATTCCCGGAGTTCACCCAAACTCATGTCCATCGAGTCAGTGATGTCATCCAGCCATCTCATCCTCTGTTGTCCCCTTTTCCTCCTGCCACCAATCCCTCCCAGCATCAGAGTCTTTTCCAATGAGTCAACTCTTCACATGAGGTGGTCAAAGAACTGTAGTTTCAGCTTTAGCATCATTCCTTCCAAAGAACACCCAGGATTGATCTCCTTTAGAATGGACTAGTTGGATCTCCTTGCAGTCCAAAGGACTCTCAAGAGTCTTCTCCAACACCACAGTTCAAAAGCATCAATTCTTCAGCACTCAGCTTTCTACACAGTCCAACTCTCACATCCATACATGACTAGTGGAAAAACCATAGCCTTGACTAGATGGACCTTTGTTGGCAAAGTAATGTCTCTACTTTTCAATATGCTATCTAGGTTGATCATAACCCTCCTTCCAAGGAGTAAGCGTCTTTTAATTTCATGGCTGCAGTCACCATCTGCAGTGATTTGAGATCCCCCCAAAAATAAAGTCTGACATTGTTTCCACTGTTTCCCCATCTATTTCCCATGAAGTGATGGGACCAGATGCCACTTACTCCCCATCAATTTGATAGTTTTCTTGGTCTTCAACTTTTTCTGTGTCAGTTCAGGGCAGTGGGAAGTGTGGTCCCCAGAACTACAGCTTCAGCACCAGCTGGGAACTTGTTAGAGATGCACATTCTCAGGTACCACCCAACACCTACTGAATCACAGATTCTGAGGGCAAACAACAGGAATGTGTGCTACAACAAGTCCTCCAGATAACTCTGCTGTTTGCTCAAATGTGAGAATCATTGGCTTAAGAAAAAATCATTCTTATTCAATATCAGAGAAGAGTTTCCTCCATGAATCTGGGCCAGTTGATGCAATGTGATGTTGATAAGGACAAGGTCATGGGATCAACCTCATGGATGCAGGTCGGAGATATTTCTCACTTATATGCTGATCTCTAATTTTAGCCTTTGTGCAATTGTAGGCTATTTAGTCCTAAGAGAAACAATCGATGCTTCAGTGCTCATCTGTCCCCTGCTCAAGGCTAACTTGCAGCTCTAAATGATTACTGCATAGCCCTGGCTCATTTAAGGAGCCAGGCCTGGGCCATGTGCTATCAGTACTCAGAAGCAGGCAGTAAAAGCAAATCTAGGAATGGACAAGGATATGGTCAGAGGCCAAGAGAACCTGGGCATAATACCAGTCTCTAAGGCAAAAGCATTTTCGGAAGTATAGCGAAGACAGATTGAAAATGATTCCAAAAGACCACACAAGTCCATGTGGGTTTAGAATGGGAATAAAATTTCATAGGCCATCCAGTGAAGTGAAAGTCGCTCAGTCATGTCCGATTCTTTGTGACCCCATGGACTATAGCCTGCCAGGCTCCTCTGTCCATGGGATTCTCCAGTCAAGAATACTGATGTGGATTGCCATGCCCTTCTCAGGACATCCAAGGTCATAAGAATAACAAAGAAGGCTTGGGAGCTAGCTCTTGGATACCAAAGCATTTCTGTGGACATTTTATATTTGGAAACCCAAATGCATAATCTTTTTTTTTTTTAATAAATTTTCATTTTTACTTTATTTTACTTTACAATACTTATTGGTTTTGCCATACATTGACATGAATCAAACGCATATTCTAAGAAGTAAAGAAACAAGATCACACAGTGAGGAAGTGGCAGAGCTAGAATGGAAACCCAGCTTTTGCTGCCTCCAGCCTCCCTGCCCTCAGGAGCTGCCTGGCCTTCTGAGTGCACCCCTCCAATTCTCAATTCCTTTTCCTCTGTGCTCCAGCCATTGCTGTTTGATTGTTAAGTTGTGTCCAACTCTAGCCACTAGCCCACCAGGCTCCTTCGTCCATGAGATTGTCGAGGCGAGAATACTGGGATGGCTTGCCATTTCTTCTCCTGGGGATCTTCTTGACCCAGAAATCGAACCTGAGTTTCCTGAATTGGCAGGCAGATTCTTTATCACTGAGGCACCAGGGAGCACACAACCCCAAACGCCACCATGTCTGACCCCAGGGCTCTGCCCTTTCTGTTCCTTCTCCTTTGAGTATTCTGCCCCAGAGGTTCCCACAGCTGCCCCCTCCTCATCCTCTCAGTCTCAAATGCTGCTTCCTCAGAAAGGTCTTCTCTGACCACTCAGCCTACCCTCTATCCCTGAATTTGTTTCCTGAGGCTGCCAAAATCAGTGGCCACAACTGGATAGCTGAAAACAACAGGAGCCTCTTCTCTCATGGCTCTGAGGCCAGAGGCCTGAAATCAGTGTCTGCAGGACCCTGGCTCTCTAGGGGAGAACCTGCTCCGTACCTCTCTCTTGGTTTCTGGTGGTCACCAGCAACGCTGGCATTATCAGTGCACCACTCCAGGCTATGCCTCCACCATCCCATGGCACTGTCCCCTCTGTGTCTGCATCCACGTTTTCAGAAGGACACCACTCACTGGATTAGGGCCCACCTTGACACACATGAACTCACCTCAATTTGAGTACATCTGCAAATATTCTATTTCCAAATAACATCACATTCATAAGTACTTGGGATTAGGACTTCAATATATATGTTTGTGGGAGCCACATATCAACCCACAACAGCCCCAGACACTTCCACCACAGAATCTTGTTTTATCACCTTCAAAGCACTTATCAGTACATGATGCTATTCTATTGACTGATAAGCATATTCATTGGTGCCTACTTCTACAGTCAACTAGAAAATTGTTAATCCTTCCAGCCAGGATGTCTCTCTATCTTCTTCACAGCTGAATCTCCAACACCTAGAATGGGGCCTGGCACAAAGTGATGTTTATCACATATTGATGACTGAAATCCCTCTCCCCACTGGGATCTTTAATCACCTGGAACCACCTCTGCAACCACAGGGATGAGTGTCTGACCTGGGCTGGCCAATCAGAGCCATTTTAAGGAGATAAGACTGTGTAAAAGGGGGAAACCATGATCTTTCTTTGAAGTTACTGGCTGTGCAGATGATGAATGATACTGTGGGGTTGCCAGATAAAGAAAAGAATAACTAATACACGTTTTAGTATAAGTGTAAACCAAATGGGCTTCCCAGGTGGCGCTAGTGGTAAAGTACCTGCCTGCCAATGCAGAAGACATACGAGATGCAGGTTCAATCCCTGCGTTGCGAAGATCCCCTGGAGAAGGGCAGGGTAACCCAGTCCAATACTCTTCTTTGGAGAGTCCCATGGACAGAGGAGCCTGGTGGGCTATAGTCCATAGACTCACAAAGAGTTGGATACCACTGAAATGACTGAGTATGCCTGGATGCATATCTCAAATATTGCATGGGAAATACTTATAATAAAATATGTACTATCTGTCTGAGATTCAAGTCTAACTGAGCCTTCTATATTTTTATTTGCAAATCTGGCAATTCTATAATGTCAGCCTCAAAGCACCAGCAGCCAGGTTGTCCACCCCATGGAGAAAGCATGCCTGAGAATGAAACTTTTGAAAAGAAAACAGAGCCAAGATAAAATGACTGATTCCTGGTGATATTTTCCAAATGCCTGCATCCTGTCATGTCTAAATTCTTTCTTTGCCACTGGGACTTTCTGGTAATCTTGCTCAATAAAATCATCTTTTTTTCTTTCCTTAATTTTTTTGAATTAGGTTTTGCTACTTGCCAATGAAGGCGTTCTGGTGAATACAAGCCACCTTCCAATCAGCACCAATTCATAGCTTCATGAACAGCAGAAAGTCCATGATCTCTCCATTTCCCTCCTTGCTTTTCTATCACTTTCTTCATGTATCCCTATTTCATTCTGATGTGGTCCTTTGCATTCAGGCCAGACATCCAATCTGCATGGCCTGGATCTGCATTATCAAGTCCCACCAAGATGCAGAGCAAGAATCAACATGATACAAAGCCTTGCATGTTGATGTTGATCACCTTTCAGAGCATAAATTCAATGTGTCATATTATGCAAATTAGTAGTGATGAATGAGAGGGATGAAAAAAGGTGAGAAGACAGAGAACCCCATCCTGTTGCAGCAAAAACATCAACAGAACCTCAGGAGAGATAGGCCCTAGTGCTTGAGCTGGATGCTGTAGATTTCCTGAGCAACAGGACCCCAGCCTTTCATTCCCTTCTCCAGGGAAGCCCTAGAGAAGACCTAGTTGACCATACAAGAGTGACAGCAAAGGGAAAGGCCCCCAGAGGGAAGAGAACACCCCAGAAGGCATTACCTAGAGAAGATTTGTGCATTATTTTCACTGTAAAATGTACCCCTTTGCTTCTACATAATAGATCTTCTCTTGTTGAAGTGGCAGACAGCTGGGATCACTACATTTAGTGTTGACAGATCTTGATTTGATAAATCTTGACTCTTTCATTCCAGGAGAAGAGAAAAAAGAGGCCAAATACCAATGTGCCAGTCTCTGACCATCTGAGCAGGAGAGAAGAAAGAAAACTCATGGCCTTATCAAGAGATCATTCAAATGGCCATAGGCAAAGTCACTGACCTCCACTCAAATGAAACAGTCAGGCTTCTGAGTCCAGTATTTGCCAAGCATATACTTCACAAAGACACTGCTTATTAATCCACCAAATATTTAAGCATAAAGAATATACAAACATTGTGCTATGCACTTGGGAAACAATAGTGAGCAAATGTGAACATGGTCTCTTCATCCTGGCTTCTCTAGTTGCGAAGATGAACACTGACTGAATAAATACTCAAGTAAATGAAAACATTATTGTGCTAAATGCTTCCAAAGAGAGAAACATGTAATATGAGAACAAATAAGAGAGATTCAACAGACTTTATTCAATATTCAACAAATATTTGTTGAACCCCTGCTGTGTGCCAGACACTTGCGGGTAAGTGACAACCACACTCTATTCATCCAGGGATTGGATGTGTTTATTAACTGGAGTTATTTACCACCCCACCCCACCACCAAACACCCAGTGTAGAAGCTCATCTTGGTCCCAGCTTGTATAATGAATATTCCTTCCATCCTGTTGCCCACTTCCTGGTTATCTTGAGCCCAGAATAGACACTTGTCATACCTGCTAGTTTAAGCCTGCAGAAGTCCAGGGTCTGCAATCAGTCACTCTGGGCTCTCAGGGAAGCAGGGCACAGGCAAATGAGGTCCTGAATCTGAATGGAGCAGGCTGTTATTTTGTTTTTGGCCTCCACCTGAGAAGGAGTAGCTGCTGCTGCTGCTGCTGCTGCTGCTGCTAAGTCACTTCAGTCGTGTCCGACTCTGTGCGACCCCACAGATGGCAGCCCATTGGGCTCCGCCATCCCTGGGATTCTCCAGGCAAGAACACTGGAGTGAGTTGCCATTTCCTTCTCCAATGCATGAAAGTGAAAAGAGAAAGTGAAATCACTCAGTCGTGTCTGACTCAGCGACCCCATGGACTGCAGGCTACCAGGCTCCTCCGTCCATGGGAGTTTCCAGGCAAGAGTACTGGAGTGGGGTGCCATTGCCTTCTCCGAGAAGGAGTAGAATTGAGAGAATTACAGAGTAGCGTTAATATAGTACCCAACTGGTTAGCATTCAGAGCGCTACACTTTGCTGATGACTCATGAAGTGGGAAGTTTGGGATTTTAACTGTTACATATGGACCTTTGCAGTGTTTTGTTTTGTTTAATATTCCTGACTGCCCCTGGCTTCTCTCCCAGTGATGGGCCCTGTGATAGCTTGACTTCAGCCCCACCCACCACAGCCAGCTGAAGAAAATCCAGCGGTGGTTTCCTTGCCATGAAATTGCCCCTGCTCTTCCTATAGTTTGGCTATTTGCCCAGATTCAAAAATCTCAAAAATTTTGCAGACTTAGAAAGCATCTTCCAGCAGTTCTGGATCACAGCAGTTCATGTGTTCATCAAGTGTTTTGAGGGTAAAAGCAACCCACTCCAAATGAACTTAGGCAGCAAAAACAAAATGGAGAGGGACATGCCTGGAGGTCCAGGGGTAAAGACTCTGTGCTCCCAATACGGTGGGCTCAGGTTCAATCCCTGGCTGGGGAACTAGATTCAACAGGCCACAGCTAAGATCTGGCACAGCTAATAAATAAAAAATAAATATTAAAAAAAGAAAAGGGGGAGAGGTAGGAGGATGTATTTGGAGGACACACATGGGGAAGGCAATGGCACCCCACTCCAGTCCTCTTGCCTGGAAAATCCCATGGACGGAGGAGCCTGGTAGGCTGCAGTCCATGGGGTGGTGAAGAGTCGGACATGACTGAGCAACTTCACTTTCCCTTTTCACTTTCATGCATTGGAGAAGGAAATGGCAACCCACTCCAGTGTTCTTGCCTGGAGAAGCCCAGGGACGGGGGAGCCTAGTAGACTGCTGTCTATGGGGTCGCACAGAGTTGGACACGACTGAAGCGACTTAGCAGCAGCAGCATGTGACTTACAGAACCCCAGGGAGCAGAATGTCACTGGTCCCTACAAGGGTCTGGAACCAGGAACTGGGAAGTCCACAGGAAACAAGATGATCACAAGTCAGTTTCCTCAGTGTCCCCAAGGTCTCTCATCTTCGCTGGCGTCTATGTTACCAGAGTCATTCATCTTGTGCAGAATAGCTGTCTCTTCCCTCTGTGCCCAGACTAGATGACTAGTCTACAGTTTCTGCATTTCTACATCCTTACTTTCTGCCACACCAGAGGTTAACTACCTGTCATTTTTCTCTGAAGTTGTAAAATTCAGCCACGTACTCACTCAACTGCATTTATGACAGGTGATTCAGTGATAAAGAGTCCACCTGCCAATGCAAGAGAGGCAGGAGATGCAGGTTCAATTCCTAGGTTGGGAAGATCCCCTGGAGGAAGAAATGGCAGCTCACTCCAGTATTCTTGCCTGGAAAAGCCTATGGACAGAGGAGCCTAGTGGGCTACAGTCCATGGGGTCGCAAAGAGTCAGACACAACTAGCATGCATGCACATATTATGAAGCACCTGCCAGAACACTGTTCTAAGCACTCTACAAATATTTACAGGTTGAGGAGAGCCCTTCAAAGTTATTATTGTGAGGGTCTATAAGTGCCATCCCCTCCCACATGGTGTATGGAATTTGAGAGACAAGAATATCAAGTCAAGTGAAACTGAAAGTCACTCAGTTGGGTCCGACTCTTTGCAACCCCATGGACTATGGAGTCCATGGAATTCTCCAGGCCAGAATACTGGAGTGGGTAGCCTTTCCCTTCTCCAGGGTATCTTCCCAACCTAGGAATCAAACCCCAGGTCTCCCATATTACCAGCTGACACAGGAGGGAAGCCCAAGAATACTGGAGTGGGTAACCTATCCCTTCTCCAGCACATCTTTCTGACCCAGGAATCAAATTAAGGTCTCCTGCCTTGCAGGCATATTATTTACCAACTGAGCTATGAGGGAAGCCCCATGTATGTTTTTATTTTCAAACCAAGTAGTATTGTTTTTATTATTAAGACTAGGTTGGATTACGTGAGTTCTATTTGTACATTTTCTAAAACTGAACCCCAGAGTTTAAGACATACCCTCAATGGCAACCTACTCCAGCACTCTTGCCTGGAGAATCCGATGGACAGAGAAGGCTAGTGGGCTACAGTCCATGGGGTAGCAAGGAATTGGACACAACTGAGTGACTAACACTCTCACACACAGGCGAACATGCCAGGCTAAGCCTAAAGCCCTGAGCAAAGATGAGAGCCACTGCCTGGAGGAACAGCTTGGAACTCATATACCCTAAGGGCAGCTCATCCCACGGAAGAACCAGGAAGAGCTGAGATGAATGTGACCTGTTTACTTTTGCTAAATTTACCAAATAGATAAATCATTTTTCCTCCCCTCCGGCAGATTGTCTGAAGAGGCAGAGAGAGCTCAGGAGTAGCAGAACTATCTTGCTACATGGGAAAAAAAAAAAAAAAGAACAGAAAAAGCACTGTCCATCTTTAAATAATCATGTATACTATTATTCTTTGTTATTATCACTTAAGTTGTTTAAGTCTTTCATTAAAAAGCCTGATTTTCTTTATTTTTAAACTGTGCGGGCGTGTTTTGCTGCTGATATGTTGGAAATTTGGGGGCTGTCTTTATAAAGTGGTTGTCTTTATGTGTGATACTTAATTCTCTATTCTTCAGCTGATGTCTGTCAACTTTCCAATATGAACTATGACAATATATTTTCTCTTCCTCACATATCTTCTTTGTTTTTGTTAGTACTCAATTTTTATTGATTCTGTTTTTTAAATTGAAGTATGTTGACTTAACAATGTTTTGTTAGCTTCAGGTACACAGCAAAGTATTCAGTTATACACATTTTTAGATTTTTTTTTTTTGGATTATTTTTCATTATAGGTTAAAAGCTATGATAAACCTAGACAGCATATTAAAAAGCAGAGACATCATTTTACTGACAAAGATCTGTGTAGTCAAAGCTATGGTTTTTCCAGCAGTCATATACAGATGTGAGGGCTGGGCCATAAAGAAGGCTGAGTGGTGAAGAACTGATGCTTTCAAACTATGGTGGTAGAGAAGACTCTTGAGAGTAGCTTGGACAGCAAGGAGCTCAAATCAGTCCATCCTGAAGGAAACCAACCCTGAATATCCTTTGGAAGGACTGATGCTGAAACTGAAGTTTCAATATTGTGGCCACCTAATGCGAAGAGCTGACTCACTGGAAAAGACCCTGATGCTGAGAAAGGTTGAGGGTAGGAGGAGAAGGGGGCACTGGAGGATGAGATACTTGGATGGTATTACCAACTCAATGGACATGAGTTTGAGCAAACTCTGGGAGATAGTTATGGACCTAGAGATTATCACACTAAGTGATAATCCATGCTGCTACAAATGGCATTATTTACTTCTTTTTTATGGCTGAATAATATTCCATTGTATATATGTACTACATTTTCTTTATCCATCATCTGTTGATGGACATTTAGGTTGCTCTGCTGCTGCTGCTGCTGCTGCTGCTAAGTCGCGTCAGTCATGTCCGACTCTGCGATCCCATAGATGGCAGCCCATCAGGCTCCCCCGTCCCTGGGATCCTCCAGGCAAGAACACTGGAGTGGGTTGCCATTTCCTTCTCCAATGCATGAAAGTGAAAAGTGAAAGTGAAGTCGTTCAGTCGTGTCTGACTCTTAGCAACCCCATGGACTGTAGCCTACCAGGCTCCTTCATCCATGGGATTCTCCAGGCAAGAGTGCTGGAGTGGGGTGCCATTGCCTTCTCCGTTAGATTGCTCTAGTTGATTCTTAACATTTTTAAATATACTTCTACTGCATGATTTATCAGCTTTGTGTTGTTGTTTTGTGTCACTCAGCCATGACCAACTCTTGCAACCCCATGGACTATAGCCCACCAGACTCCTCTCTCCATGGAATTCTCCAGGCAAGAATACTTAAGTGGATTGCCATTCCCTTCTCTAGAGAGTCTTCCTGACCCAGGAATTGAATCCAGGTCTCCTGCATTACAGGCAGATTCTTTACCAACTTAGCTATGAGTAGCTCCTTCACCCTTACACATCCCGATAAACGCCTCTCTATCCTTCAGAACACAGTGGACTGTTTTGCCTACCCTGCCTCACCTACAGACTGCTTCTTGGGTTTGTGGTTTGTCTGCGTGAATTTCCTATTCAGTCCTCTCTTCTCTGCTTCTCCATCAGGTCAAACTGGGTCCAGGGAAACTACTGCCATGAATTTATATACCAATCCCTGGTGTTCTAATAAGGGCTCACTGGGTTTGCCTTCTGGCTGTACCATAGACTTTGGAGAATGTGTTTGACCATTTTCTCCTGAGGATCTGTAGTGTGAACATACTTTCTCTGTACTTTCTTTCCCTTCATTTGATCTTCCTCTATCAGCAGCTCCTCTCTATAAATTGTGGCTCAGAGTTGCAGATGTCTCCTGGCATCCCTAGAGATGGAGATTTCATTTCTTTCCACACAATCTTTGTTGCTTTGAGGGTGAACTCCAAGAGGAGAAAGAAGAAACAATCTCTCTCTCTACCATATGAAAATGGAAATCACAAGATACGTGATGAGTAACTTGCTTTCAAGAAGATAAATCTTGACTATAGTAGTTAGGTTGGACTGGGAGTAGAAAACAAAAGGGCAGGTTTATACCACTTGGTAATAGCAGATGGTCCAGAGGTGTCCAGGAGGCTGTTGGAAGTTAGAGTCCAAAGAGGTTACCAAAGGATTCAGCAAAACAGAACCTTAAATGATGCATCCACTCCAGTGAGCCAGTCAGGGCTCAGCTGTAAATAATAAAACTATGCTTTTTAAATTTTTTAAAAGATATTTAAGGGAATCAAATCAATACAAGACCTGGAGAAGCAAGTTCTAGGTAGGGAATTGATCAGGCATGACTCTGGAAGAGCACCCCAGAACTGACTTATCAAGGGAACTCTGCAACAAAAAGGCTATTCAGTTCAGTTCAGTCGCTCAGTCGTGTCCACCTCTTTGCGACCGCATGAATCGCAGCACACCAGGCCTCCCTGTCCATCACCATCTCCCGGAGTTCACTCAGACTCAGGGAATCAGAAAGCCAGTGTTCTAGCTACTGCTTCCACAATCCAGGCCCAGTGCCACAAATGTTGGATTCAGGAACAATGCACCTTAAGAGTCATGTGAGTATACATTACCATATGTAAAACAGATAGCCAGTGGGAATTTGCTGTAGGACACAAGGAACCCAAACCCAGGGCTCTGTGACAACCTAGAGGGGTGGGATGGGGAGGGAGGTTCAAGAGGGAGGAGACGTATGTATACCTATGGCTGACTCATGTTGATATATGGCAGAAACCATCGCAATACTGTAAGGCAAGTATCCTCCAATTAATAAAACAAAATTTAAAAAAAGAACCATGTGGGGTCCGGGCAGCCACCATCAGCACGATAACCCCTCTTGAGCCAGAGTGGTCCAGACACTGGCAACATAACACTTCATGTGTTGTCCCCTTCCACTCACCTCAGTTCTGAATCCAAGTCTCACATGTGTCTGATTGGCAGGATTTTTACATCAAAAACTACACTTTCAATGGAGCGTGTTATTTTTAGATTCCCAACCTGTCTAGCTTAGAAAAGCATATAAGAAGAACACTGGAGCAGATGATGAGCAAAAATACCCAACTTTGGTCCAACTTTCTCTTGCCTCCTCTTGAGCTCAGTTTATTGATGCATTGGCTGTTATTAGTGTGGATTCCCTCAAACTCCAGTCCTCTCCCACAAATACCTCTCTTACTGAATATCACATACTATCATATTTGCTTATCACAACAGCCCTAGCTATTATTAAACTTCATTTTATAGAGAAAGACACTGAGACCCATAAAAGGTGAAGTGATGTGCCTAAAGTCACCCAGACGGCAAATGATGGATTTGGGACTTAGCCTCACAATCTAACTGCAGTAGGAAATGGCTACCCACTCCAGTATTCTTGCCTGGAAGATTCTACAGGATTAAAAAGAGTCGAACATGACTGAGTGACTGCCACATGCACACCTCACGATCTAAGGGCTTCCCAGATGGCACAATGGTAAAGAATCCACCTGCAATGCAGGAGACACTTTCCTGGGTATGGAAGATTCCTTGGAGGAGGAAATAGCAACCTGCTCCAGGATTCTTGCCTCAGAATCACCATGGACAGAGGAGCTTGGAGGACGACAGTCCATGGGGTTGCAAAGAGTCAGACATGACTGAGCATGCGCACTCGCAGCCTAACTCTGAATCCCATTGTGTTTCTTCTGCCTTTTAAATTTATTGAACTTCTTCAACTACATTTCCTTCTAAACTGAGAAGGGCTTTGGCCTCTTCTGAGCAAGTAAAGTTGGTTTCTTAATCCCTTTTTTTTTTTTTTTCAGAAGCCTGGTTACTCTGTATCCCTCACCACTGCATGTCCAGATGGTTAATGTTGCCAGCCTGGCTGAGGATACACATAACATTCCCCTATCCTTAAGGGGCTGCCGCCTTACTGGCTGCTTCATTTTGCCTGTGTGGATCATGAATCAAGTTTCCCCACATTGGCCAAATACTGATGGTCCCTTGCTCCTGAATATTTAAAAGGAAAATTCTGGGCTCTCTGATCCACAGGATTGTTCAGCCTATAAACTGACTGGAGCCCTCACTTGTCCCAATTTCCCCTGATAACCATCACTTGCCTCCACAAATCTGGCTGAGTTATTCTTGGGCATGCCCCTGCTTTCATGCCTTTGTTGATAACTATCCTCTTTGCCTGGACTTTCCTTCTTTTTCCCAATGCCTGGGAACCCATAACTTCACTCATCTTACATGGTTTATCTCCATCAATCCCTTGTCCACAATTCTAGACCCCTGCATAGATTTCCCCAAAATCTCCACTCCCAAATTTGAGTTCTTGCCACTGCAGACAGTTCTCTGCCCCGGACATAGAAATGTGGTAACCTATAAGCACAGTTATCTTCAAAGGAGATCTAGAGGTCCAGTCGAAAGGATGACCTACTTCTCTTTTCTTCAGCGCCTCAGACCCCCTCTTAGTTCAGGGACTGTTGGCTCTGGCACTGGCCTCACCCCTCAGCAGCTGGGATCAGTGGGAGCTCAGGTTTGCGGAGAGCCAACCTGACTTTGAACACAGCAGGGGAAAGTCAGAGTCACCCTCTCCTCCTGGTTGGGATTTCAACAGCATGCAGGCTGTCTGTGCTTTCACAGAAAGCTTGGGGCCATAGAAAGGGGCCTATGATCTGGAGGCACTGGTTCTAACACCTGATCGTTGGTTAGTGGTCAATGACCTTGGACAGGACACATAGTCTCTAAGACAACTCAGTATTCTAATCTGTGAAACAGGAGCGACAATAGCTAAATTCCAGGGGTGATAATAGGCGTTTAAATGAGATAATGCATGTGTTCACCTATAGCGGTTGCTCTGCATCCTTTGGTCTCCTCTGCATTGACCCCTTCATTCTTCCTCTTCATGCATCAGTCAGGATAGACACATGGAGGGCATAACACTAAGACAGAAGGACAGATTGCAGCAATGCACCTGCAAGCCAAGGAATGGCAAAGAGTGTTGGCAAAGGGCAGAAGCTAGAAAGAGACAAGGAAGGAGCCTCCCTTAGAGTCTACAGAAAAAAGAGGATGGCCCTGCCAATACCTGGATTTTGGAAACACGAGACAATACATTTTGTTTTCTAAGCCACTCCACCTGTGGCACCTTGTTATGGCAACTAGAAGAAAATACAATTGGTTATCGTTATTATGTGGCTAAAAGGCTTCTTGAAGGCAAGTAGGATTTCATGCCTTTCACACATCCTCTTTGGGTTTCTGGGGCCCTTTGGGAGCCTAGAGAAAGGGCAGTCTGGTTTGCAGAATCACAGGAGATTTCACTGAATTCATCCTTTCTGTGACATCATGGAAACAAAACCACTAATTATCTCCAGCCTCACTTACTAGGTGAATTTTAACTGAGGCTTATATAAGGCACACACACCAACAAGCATCCTGCTCCTTTTCTAATGCCTCCTAGCTCCCTTACAGTTTCAACCTAACTTCCATCAACATAATAAGACATGTCCTAGGACAAGCAGCAGGAATGTCATCTAGAGAGACAAGGAGAACCAGCCAGGCAGTGCAGCCTCTGTCTTCATCTCAGAAGACTTGTCAATACCAGTTAGGTCACAGCCTAACTGGTTTACTTTCTGCATTTGATGTTCTTCCCTATGATCTCTGAAAGGGCTCCATATGGAATCAGACTTCAGACAAAATCTTGACACCAGGTACATGACTTAAAAACTTCCTCCATGTATTTTTCCACCCAACTTCTTCCTGCTGATCACATCAACTGGAAGGTATGTATCTTAGTGGATGGATGCATATCCATAGTGGATATAGTTGGTTGCCCACTCAGCATCCATTTATCCATTTCTCCTTCTTCCTCTTCCACAAGCCATGGGTCTCAGGAAACCCATCCCCACTCCCTGAGTTCAGGAATAGATCCTGATTGGTCTAAACATAGTTTTATTTCCCTGGCCAGGGGTTGGTGCAGGACTGAACCCAATTCAGAACCATAATATGAGTGGGATTCTGCAGGTGGGCTAGTGAGAAAAATATCCTCACCCAACCAAAGAATGGCAGAAGGAGGCAGGAAAGGGCAAAGAAGACAAAGAAGAGAGAGAGATGCAATCTTTTTTCTTTTATGGACATTACTGGGTCTGAATATAACACTTTGACCCTAAGGATGAAGACAGCATGCAGAATAGCAGAGAAGAAATTTAGAAAGAAACTGGATTGTTGATAAAAAATGCTGAGCTGCTAAACCAACCAATTTGGAAGCCTCCCTTGCTTTGGGGTTTTTTTTTCCTATTATATGAACTTACTATATTTACTTTATTATTTAAGCCAGTTTGAGTCTGTGTCTGATACTAGCAAAATAAAAGCATTTCAACAAATAAAAAATATATTTTAAAGCAAAATTACCATATTGAAAGTAAAATTTACCTTGCTTTTTCACTTACCAAGAGAATTTTCTTATGTTGGTAGATAAATTTTATAAATTTAATTTTATAGAAAGATTATTTTTACATCATAATTTTCTTAACTATTTTGGGTTAATCAGGTTTAACTTCATTTTCACTATTATAAACAACATTGAAATCAACATCTACAAACAACTCTTTTTAGTTTCCTAAACTATATCAGAGAAGTAAAATTTCTGGTTCAAAAAAAACTTTTTGAAGGTTTTTGATATTGCCAAATTGCTTTCTAGAAAGACTAAATCCATTTAAACTTCCATTAGCATGATATAAGAGAACCTATCTCACCATAATGTAAATCAAAGGCATTTTATTAAGATAAAAGAATAGCATTCTCATCTTAATTGAAATGTTTGATTACTAGTGATGCAATATTTTCCTCTGTTTACTGGCCACATATATTTTTCTTCAACAAATTGCTTGTTCATGTTCTTACTAATTTTTAAATTGAGGTTTCATATTTCCCTGCATAATTATAAAAGCTCTAGGACTAATATGCACAATAAACTTTCAATTCATAATTTACTTTAATCCTCAAAATAATTTTGTTAGGTTGTTGTTGTTTAGTCGCTCAGTCATATCTGACTCTTCCATGACCCCATGGACTGTAGCCTGCCGGGCTCCTTTGTCCATGGGATTTTCCAAGCAAGAATACTGGAGTGGGTTGCCATTTCCTACTCCAGGGGAATCTTCCCAACCCAGGGAGTGAACCCATATGTCTCCTGCACTGCAAGCAGATTCTTAATGGCTGAGTCACCAGGGAAGACCAATTTTGTTAGGCAGGTTTGATTAAACCCATCTTGGGACAGGACGTAGGATCAGAGAAGTTAAATAAATTTGTAGCAGTCGTCAGGGTGTAATTCAAAACTGAGTACAGGTGCATACACAATACCAGCTTGACATCTGCCATCTGAAGAGACTCAGCTGTCACCCAGGCTCTGTTCTTTTTCTGGCAGGTGAGCCTTTATATCTGGGTAATAATCTAGTTCTCCATGAAAAAGAGATATTGGTAAATATATGGGTGCATTTTTTCCACTTGGTATTTCCTCTGTTTACTGGCCACATATATTTTTCTTTCCTGTTCTTTTGATATACCATCAGCTCCCTGAGAGTGACATATTTCCTACCATTGGAATGCCCCCCAATGCAGCAACTGTAGCGATAAACACAAATGTTTCTAATGCATGAAATATGACCGGTAATTGCCTTCACCACCTGCTTCTTGCTTGTTAGCAATTGCAGGGACAACTGCATCCCATGCTCACACTGACAGATGAGATGACACAGTGATCCTGGGACACTCTGAGCTCCTACTTTGGCAGAAATCATAAAAGTAATCCAAAGAAACTGGTGTGAAGGGAGTGGGTAACATACCTGGGTTAGAAACCATAGAGCACCAGTTTTGAAACCACATATAAGAATCACCAGAGAGATTTTTAAAACCATCATACTTCAAGTCACACTCAATACCAAGTAAATCAAAATCTCAGGGGGGTGGGATTGAGACACTGGTGTTTTTTATACAACCTCTCAGGTGATTCTAACATGCAGTTCAGTTTGAGCACCAGTGCTGTAGAATCACACCTCTGATTTTCTGTCTTGCAAAGGAAACCTTGCACTCAGAGATGCAGGAAGGTTCCAGGAGAGAGAGAAGAAAGGTAGAGCTCAGGAAGAGCTTGGAGACCTGGCAGGAGCAGTCAGACCATGCCGTGATGGCTTCTACACTGCCTGCCTCAACTCCAGGACTTTCTTTGATTTAAAAGTAAGGTACCTCCACTGGCTTAGGTGACTGATGTTGAGATAGTTCTATCTTTGAGTAAACTCATACACTGAAAAAGTCAGCTCACTGGAGAAAAGGGCACGGGTAAAATACTGAGGCGGGTCCTTGGCTTAGAAACCAAGTCACTGTTAGGAGATGAGCTTTTTTTTTTTTTTTTAACTTTATTTTACTTTACAATACTGTATTGGTCTTGCCATACATCAACATGAATCCGCCATGGGTGTACATGAAAAAGAAATTTCTCTTGAGCTCAAGAAAGATACAAGCATGAGGTGAAAGGATCCAGGGACCCTCTTAACGAGCATGATGATGCACTTCCCAAACTCCGGATTCTTGTCACATCCTTCTGAGGGAGAAGATTTTCTAGAGGCTGGGGAGTCATAAAACAATATCCCCCACTATGGCCATGAAACAAACCAGAATAAAAAGAGCAGACATGCTGAAGGATCTCCTCCTAACTCTAAGCTCAGCAAACTCCCATTTCATCCTTTTATCCTTTGGTTTTTCTTTCCACCACCTCCACAATGGTATAACTAAATTAGGTTTCTCCTGAACCTAATTAAATGGTGATTATTTATGCACAAGCATTCTTCAACATTTCTACTGTCCTGAAAAATCTTTCTCCCCCATGATCACACTTTGAACTACAGCTTTATCTCCCCTTATGATATGTGTCTTCTACTCTCCCTCACCATTGTTAGTAAAAATCCTCAGATGTGGGGCAGGAGCTACAATTCCTAATTTACAGATGAAGAGATCAAGAGAATTCCTAGCGTCCAAATCTACTCAGTGGAAAAGCTGAGAGACAGTAAGACACAGGTGTGGCCAGTGAGAAAGACTAGCCCAAAGACAGCAGAAAGCAGGCAGATGCTCACAGATTCAAAGAAAAAGAAAGACACAGATTCTGGTGGATGCAAAGACGTAGAAACGTAAGAGAGATCCAAAGTCAGGAACAGAAGAGTTTTTCTTCCACTGGAGACAGGTCTTAGCGGAAAAACCTATTCGTAGGTTCTGCCGCAGGTGTTGGGTCATTTCCCCCGCTCAGGTTCCCCCTGTGCGACTGGGAGTAGAACAGTGATGACGAATGAGTTTCATTTCATGTGCCAACTCCAATCAATCAGCAGTCACTTACACACTGT
Source organism: Cephalophus harveyi (assembly GCA_006410635.1). Classification (NCBI taxonomy): domain Eukaryota; kingdom Metazoa; phylum Chordata; class Mammalia; order Artiodactyla; family Bovidae; genus Cephalophus; species Cephalophus harveyi. The sequence goes on from SJYT01031753.1 coordinate 151,414, forward strand.
ATTGACAAGGCTTTGAGGCTACAGCTGGGCTCATAGAAAAAGACTGCAGTGATGGATTAGCAATGTCTGCCATGGACGCGGGTGACGAGAATCGCAGCACACATGCCAAGTGTTCTCCAGCTCTGAAGCGGATTCTTTCTAAATTCTAACTTTGGCGCTAGCATCCTATGATTCGATGCAACCATGGCAAAAATGCAGAGGCTTTTCACTAGACCACTGTTTTCTTCTAAAATTGTAACTATTAACTGCCATCATTGGGTCTGAGGAAAAAAATAGGATTGAAGGAATATTTAAAGAGGGAACATTTGTGGGTTTTCGTTTCCCCCAGAGCTTCTAGAAATACGAACATTTTAGAGTGCTAGAGGCTGCTTTTTGCATCCCTTGGAGAGATGGGAAAAGGGAGACAGCTGGAAAAATTTAGGACACTTCTAAATTATTTAAGATCCTTTGCTTTACTTGTACTTTCCAAAAGAACACAGGCACCAAGGTTTCAGCCCCATGCACCCTGCTCACTCAATAAGAAATATGGAAGCTTAGGCTGTGAAAATGAAATAACCACAGCATGTACTCAGAAACATCTGAAAGCTGGAGTTTAGTGATTTGTGTTTTACAGTACAGGTGATCGGTCCTCCAGGAACTGAAATCTGTGAAGGGAAGGGGTGGTTGGCAAGGAGTTCAGACCCATGGTGTTCAGAGGGTGGTGATTTTGGGAAACAGAACTGTCTAGCTTGCGGTCTAATACAAGGCTGCCACTGGGTGGTCTAGCCTTCCTAATGACCTCACAGCACAGGCAGTCTGTTATGAGATGCTCTGGACTTTGGAGTCTAGAAATCGATTTTAGATCCTGAATATTTCAGAAATGTTTCTTTCTTTCTGACTCTCCTACTTATTCTCTAGATATATCCTCACCCACTTTCACCCAGATTCCTCCTAAGGTCTTTTGTCTCTTCTCTTGACCTGTTGGTCCATCCTCAACATTGTAGCCAGACTGATCTCTTCAAAATTTATACTTGACCACACTACTCCTACTTAAAACCCCTTAATGACTCATGTGTGTACGTTTATTTTTAGTTTAAATTAATTTTTATTGGAGTATAGTTGCTTTACAACATTGTGTTACTTTCTGCTGTGCAACAAAGTGAATCACTCATATCTAACACATATCCCATCTTTTTTGGATTTCCTTCCCATTTAGGTCACAGCTGAGTTTCCCCTGCATGTTGTGCTCTGTTCTACCTTTAATCCTTCATCGGGATTGGCTGATCCACAGCTGTCTGCCTGGCTAATTCTTTAGCTTCACCCCCACCCCTGCCCCGACTCTGCATATCATGACATTTATCATATTTTGCTATAATAGATATACTGTTTCTCTACTCTTCCAGACAGGAGCACCTTGAGGATAAGAACAACATCCTACTCATCTCTAAACTTTTGCCATCTGAAAATGTGCCAGGCACCACATAAATTTGTGTTGAAAACAATGAATGAAAAATATAAAGTATCTACTTTTTACAAGAATCACTCCTGTTCTTCAGCAAATTTACCCAAAGAAAGTTACAGTGTATCCTTAAAAGGATGAAATCAAAATCAACTTGAAATTCAAAATGGGTTTGTATGAATAGTCTACCTATCCCTTTTCTTCCCACTTGACCATCTTCACAGTGAAACCATACTCGGCGACCTACCTCTTCCTGATCATGTGAAATTATTGTTTCTTTTCATGGTTTTCTTAACATCTAATTTCAGATCTTTAATACAAAGTAAATTTTATATATCAATAGAAATATCAGTCTCCCTAGAAAGAATATGAGCTTCTTGAAGGCAGGAATTGTGGTTGATTTGTCTTTGGAGTAAAAATTCACAGTACAGATAGTAACAATTTAATAATTTTTAAAGCAAAAAGTAAAGTTATTATTATAATACCTTATATTTATTTAGTACTTATCTTACTTAGTTCAGTACAGTTCAGTTGCTCAGTCATGTCCGACTCTCTATAACCCCATGAATTGCAGCACGCCAGGCCTCCCCGTCCATCACCAACTCCCGGAGTTCACTCAGACTCACGTCCATCGAGTCAGTGATGCTATCCAGCCATCTCATCCTCGGTCGTCCTCTTCTCCTCCTGCCCCCAATCCCTCCCAGCATCAGAGTCTTTTCCAATGAGTCAACTCTTTGCATGAGGTGGCCAAAGTACTGGAGTTTCAGCTTTAGCATCATTCCTTCCAATGAACACCCAGGACTGATCTCCTTCAGAATGGACTGGTTGAATCTCCTTGTAGTCCAAAGGACTCTCAAGAGTCTTCTCCAACACCACAGTTCAAAAGCATCAATTCTTCAGCATTCAGCTTTCTTCACAGTCCAACTCACATATCCATACATGACCACTGGAAAAACCATAGCCTTGACTAGACGGACATTTTTGATGATCCAGCAGATGTTGGCAATTTGATCTCTGGTTCCTCTGCCTTTTCTAAAACCAGCTTGAACATCTGGAAGTTCATGATTCATGTACTGTTGAAGCCTGGCTTAGAGAATTTTGAGCATTACTTTACTAGTGTGTGAGATGAGTGCAATTGTGTGGTAGTTTGAGCATTCTTTGGCATTGCCTTTCTTTGGGATTGAAATGAAAACTGATCTTTTCCAGTCCTGTGGCCACTGCTGAGTTTTCCAAATTTGCTGGCATATTGAGTACAGCACTTTCACAGTATCTTCTTTCAGGATTTGGAATAGCTCCACTGGAATTCCATCACCTCCACTAGCTTTGTTCAGAGTGATGCTTTTTAAGTCCCACTTGACTTCACTTCACATTCCAGGATGTCTGGCTCTAGATGAGTGATCACACCATTGTGATTATCTTGGTTTCAAAGATATTATAACAACTCAATTAGCTAGATTCTATTATTATACCTATTTTGCAGATGAATCAGTTGAGTCTTCTAAACAGTAGGTGATTTGTCCAAAGTTACATTACCTCCAAGTAGCTGAGCTAAAACTTGAAGTTAGATCTGCTACACAATGAAGTGCCTCAGTGAATGGATAGGTTAATGGATGGATGAATGGATGGGTGAGTGGGTGGATGGATGGATGGGTGGATGCGTGGACGGATGACAAGCAAACTACTTGGATTCTAAAATCAAAGGGAAACATTAGACATTCCTCACCACCACCGTTATTACCACCACCCTCTGCTCCAATGTCTTGAGAAGACTAATAGCTCCAGCATTCACTGAAAATGATGATTTTGTAACTATCAGGACCCACTGGGCCCTTCCCAGCACAGATTCCCCTCCCCACATCCTCTGCCTGCCTATTGTCTTGAGAAAAACTTTAGCCTCCTAGGCCTTCCCCAAGTTCTGAAGAATAAATTTAACCAGAGAAGAAAATGCAGAAAGGAAAAGTCAAGCAAGATAAAATAATAATGACAATAAGATAATAATTAATAAATTAAATAATAATAATAGTTTGGCCATTATACAAAGTCAAGGACCTATAGTTCCTCAACTGCTTATGCTCAGTTGCTAAGTTGTGTCTCTTTGAGACCCCATGGGCTGAAGCCCACCAGGTTCCTCTGTTCATGGGTTCTCCAGGCAAGAACACTGGAGTGGGTTGCCATTTCTTTCTCCAGGGAATCTTCCCAAACCCAGTGATCAAATCTGATCTCCTGCACTGGCAGGCAGATTCTTTATCACTGAGACACCAGGGAAGTCCCTCCTCCTCCGGGGCTGTAGATAATATTCTTAGCCATATCCTCTGAACTGTTTTACAGATACTAAAATCCCTACCAAGTGGAAGAAGTTAACTGCATACTGTCCCACAAGCATGTAGACCTCAAATCAGCTGGAATCAGAAAGCTAATGGTGTTGACTCCCAATTACCTCACCAACAACCAATCAGAAGACTGTACACAAACTGATCACACACCCCAAACACCCCTCCCTCACCTTATCTTTATTTTTTTTTAATTTTATTTATTTATTTATTTATTTTAATTTTTACTTTATTTTACTTTACAATACTGTATTGGGTTTTGCCATACATTGACATGAATCCACCAGGGGTGTATATGAGCTCCCAATCCTGAATCCCCCTCCCACATCCCACCCTATAACATCTCTCTGGATCATCCCCGTGCACCAGCCCCAAGCATCCTGTATCCTGTATCGAACATAAGCTGGTGCTTTTCTCTGAAAGCCATTCGTGAGTTTGGGTCTTATAAACACTAGCTGCCTAGACTCCTTGCCAGGTGCTCTGAAGTAAACACCTTCCTTCACCACAACCCAATGATAATAGCTTGACTTTACTGCATGCAGGCAAGTTGACCCAAGTTTGGTTTAGTAGAGCTCTTTGTGGGAAGCAGGGAGAAAATCTCGGAGAAGAAGCCTAGTTCAATTCACCAAGAAATGATAATTTCTTAGTACCTGCATCATATCAGGCAATTGGCACCCCACTCCAGTACTCTTGCCTGGAAAACCCCATGGACTCAGGAGCCTGGTGGGCTGCAGTCCATGGGGTCGCTAAGAGTTGGACACGACTGAGCGACTTCACTTTCACTCTTCACTTTCATGCATTGGAGAAGGAAATAGCAACCCACTCCAGTGTTCTTGCCTAGAGAATCCCAGGGACGGGGGAGCCTGGTGGGCTGCCGTCTATGGGGTCGCACAGAGTCAGACACGACTGAAGTGACTTAGCAGCAGCAGTAGCAGTAGCAGCATATCTGAAAGCTTGTTTTAAGTTATAGGATCTCAGCCTTTGTCCGTATTCATTCTTTTTACTCCTTGAATATTGCTAAACTATTATATGTGTCTGTGTGTTAGAGATGAGTCTCTTCCCTTTTTACAAAAGAAAATACTGACTTTTTTTTTTAAGTGATTCTTGACATTTTCCCATGCCAGAAGGAATTCCCACTTAGCCTAATTAGTCTCTCTCCTTCCTTAGGTCCCCGTCACTCATTTGTTTCCAGCTGAGTGATGCATTAAAAGGAGTTTTCTAATTACTTTTGTTTTGTAGGCATCCTCACCTGCAGGTAGCCAATGAATGCTTACCTAAGCCAGACTACTGATCTCCACTGACCACTGACCTATACCTACAATCTGCTCCCCCATCTCCTCTCACCCTATTAAGAAATCAAGAACAAAGACCCACACCATACAGTATACAGAATATCACTAAATAAAAGATTTCTTAGAGGAGCACCATACGCAAGATGAAGAAGCAGAGTTTCACTTTTGAACGTACCTTTCTTAAAGCCTCAAGTTTATCTACCACATGATTTCTCAATCAGAGCACACTGGTCCGGCAGTGGCTCTCTATGCTCTACCAGATAAAACCTTTAGTTGGTTCCTACCAACTGCCATGCTCTTGAATGCATCAGCAGCTCACAGAAATTTTCAATAACTTGAATGACTTTATAATTTAACATCCCAAATTAGTGCACTTTTGGAAGTCAAAGTGGGCATTATCCTGATGACACCAAGGAAGTAAGTGCAAACTAGGACCATCCCAATCAACAGCCCTATCAATAACTACTTAAGCATCTTTGTATTCCACCCCTTAACCTCTGTCCATGTTTCCCAAGCCTCGTGAGGCTTTAGGATGAAGCTGCCTGAGCCACGACTCAGTTCTTACTATGGATCTCACCACATGCTTCCACCAAACTCCTCATGGAACACTGTCATGATTGCTTGTGTCATTGTGTTCCCTTCTAGACGATATGCTAGATGATGGCAGGAATTGGGTCTTGTGTCCCTAGCACTTAGCACAGTTCCTAGTATAGAATCAGTGCCTAATAAATACTTGTTTTGCACATGGACAGTAACTACCATGTAACCTGCTTCACTGATATAGCAGCATATCTGAAAGCTTGTTTTAAGTTATAGGATCTCAGCCTTTGTCCGTATTCATTCTTTTTACTCCTTGAATATTGCTAAACTATTATATGTGTCTGTGTGTTAGAGATGAGTCTCTTCCCTTTTTACAAAAGAAAATACTGACTTTTTTTTTTAAGTGATTCTTGACATTTTCCCATGCCAGAAGGAATTCCCACTTAGCCTAATTAGTCTCTCTCCTTCCTTAGGTCCCCGTCACTCATTTGTTTCCAGCTGAGTGATGCATTAAAAGGAGTTTTCTAATTACTTTTGTTTTGTAGGCATCCTCACCTGCAGGTAGCCAATGAATGCTTACCTAAGCCAGACTACTGATCTCCACTGACCACTGACCTATACCTACAATCTGCTCCCCCATCTCCTCTCACCCTATTAAGAAATCAAGAACAAAGACCCACACCATACAGTATACAGAATATCACTAAATAAAAGATTTCTTAGAGGAGCACCATACGCAAGATGAAGAAGCAGAGTTTCACTTTTGAACGTACCTTTCTTAAAGCCTCAAGTTTATCTACCACATGATTTCTCAATCAGAGCACACTGGTCCGGCAGTGGCTCTCTATGCTCTACCAGATAAAACCTTTAGTTGGTTCCTACCAACTGCCATTCTCTTGAATGCATCAGCAGCTCACAGAAATTTTCAATAACTTGAATGACTTTATAATTTAACATCCCAAATTAGTGCACTTTTGGAAGTCAAAGTGGGCATTATCCTGATGACACCAAGGAAGTAAGTGCAAACTAGGACCATCCCAATCAACAGCCCTATCAATAACTACTTAAGCATCTTTGTATTCCACCCCTTAACCTCTGTCCATGTTTCCCAAGCCTCGTGAGGCTTTAGGATGAAGCTGCCTGAGCCACGACTCAGTTCTTACTATGGATCTCACCACATGCTTCCACCAAACTCCTCATGGAACACTGTCATGATTGCTTGTGTCATTGTGTTCCCTTCTAGACGATATGCTAGATGATGGCAGGAATTGGGTCTTGTGTCCCTAGCACTTAGCACAGTTCCTAGTATAGAATCAGTGCCTAATAAATACTTGTTTTGCACATGGACAGTAACTACCATGTAACCTGCTTCACTGATGACCCAATAAAGACCCTGTGTAGGTGCTCAGTTGTGTCCAACTCTTTGTGACCCCATCAACTGTAGCCCACCAGGCTCCCCTGTCCATGGAATTTTCCAGGCAAGAATACTGGAGTGGGTTGTCATTTCCTACTCCAGGGGATCTTCCTGACCCAGGGATTGAATCTGTGTCTCTTAACTCTCCTGCATTAGCAGGCAGATTCTTTACCAACTGCACCACCTGGGAAGCCCAATAAAGACCTTGCTGCTGCTGCTAAGTCGCGTCAGTCGTGTCCAACTCTGTGCAACCCCAGAGATGGCAGCCCACCAGGCTCCCCCGTCCCTGGGATTCTCCAGGCAAGAACACTGGAGTGGGTTGCTATTTCCATCTCCAATGCATGAAAGTGAAAACTGAAAGTGAAGTCGCTCAATCGTGTCTGACTCTTAGCGACCCCATGGACTGCAGCCCACCAGGCTCCTCCATCCATGGGATTTTCCAGGCAAGAGTACTGGAGTGGGGTGCCATTGCCTTCTCCGAATAAAGACCTTAGGATCATGGTAATAAAGATGATGGCAATTCACCCATTCATTCCTTTTTCCATCTACTGAGCACATATTAACATGAGCCACCAGATCTTCATTTGAGAGCAAACTAACCCAGGACTATTGGTCATCTCTGTAAACTGATTTCACATTTTCTCCTAAAGTGAATCAGCTGATACCACATGGGTCCTGGGCCTTATAGTTCTTAAATTTTCCTTTTCCTTTTGCTGTCCAAAACACTACGCCTATTTTCTAAAAAACCAGTCAGAAGATTTTGATCCTGACACACTGCAATGGGATAATATGATAGATTAAGCCTAGACAGTCACAATTAATTTCTAAACAGACTTAATTTAATTTCCCTTCTCCAATAAACTCAATTTACCTCAGCGGAGGTGTGACACGTCTGATTAGACACAGCGATGCTGAGAGCAACTGTCCTTACAGGGGAAGGGTTGTGTGCACAGGGCGATAAGAAATCAAAGCAAAGTGGGATTCCTCCGCTGTGTGATTAGCAGTAATTCACCAGAGCCTCCAGTTCTGTTGTCCCTCCACTGCTCTTTAATTGGAGAGATAATTAAGCTGGGAGCAGGTGGGGAGGGGTAGGTAGGGTCAGCCCTCGCTTAGCGCTGGAATTACTGGATGAGGAGAGACTTGTTCAAGGAAACAATTTTATAATTTTTGAATGCTAACTCAGTTCTGCTCCCATGGAGTCCTACTGAGGAAGGAATGGGGTCAAGCCCAGTGCTTCAGAGACACTCATTTTTCTCAAGAGCAGCTAGAGAAACTGATTTTTAAGTCAATGTGCAACATATTTTTTTTAACTGAACAAGCATGATAATTGTCGATGCTTAGAGCACAGAACTTTTAGACCTCTCTGATGTACTCTGGGTGTTGAGGGTAGTGAAATTAATAAGACACACCAGTTTTTTTTTTTTTCATTAGATCCACAAAATTGGAGAGGTTGAGTATCACAGATTTGGGGTTTCGCCCATCCAGGTGTTGTTAGTTCCCCTGATGCACTGATAATCACAAGCATTTACTGAAGCATTGATAATTGCTTCAGACATTTGAGGTCTCAGCCTTTATAAGGGCAATTTCTCATCCTACCTCTCACTCATGTAGTATCCTTCTCAAAACATGGTAAAGACAACTTACTGGGGACTTTGCTGGTGGTCCAGTAGTTAAGAATCTGCCTTGTAGTGCAGAGGACACAGGTTTGATCCCTGGTTGGGGAACTAAGATTTCCTAAGCTCTGGGGCTACAGCTACTGAGCCAACATCCTCTGGAGCCCACCCCACCCCATATAATGCAACGAAGATCCCACATGCTGCAACTAAGACACAATGCAGCCAAATAAAAATAAATATTTTTTTTAAAAGACAGCTGAGGGCTTTCCTGGTGGGTCAGTGGTAAAGAGTCTCCCAGCCAATACAGAAGTCACAGTTTCAATACCTGATCCAGAAGCACCCCACATGCCTTAGAGCAACTAACCCCGCGTGCTACAATTATTGAGTCTGTGCTCTAGAGCCTGGGAGCCACAGTTACTGAAGCCCACGTGCCCGAGAGCCTGTGCTCCACAAGAGAAGCCCCTGCAAGGAGAAGCCTGCACACTGCAACTAGAGAGTAGCTCCCACTCACTACAACTAGAGAAAAGCCCGCACAGCAATGAACACCCAGCACAGCAAAATAAATAAATAAATAAAATTATAGGTGTATAAAACAGACAACTGATTCTGTTTTTAATTCTTGTTCCTGGACTCCCTGGTGGCTCAGATGGTAGCGTCTGTCTACAATGCGAGAGACCCGGGTTCAATCCCTGGGTTGGGAAGATCCCCTGGAGAAGGAAATGGCAATCCACTCCAGTATATTGCCTGGAAAATCCCATGGACAGAGGAGCCTGGAGGGCTACAGTCCATGGGGTCGCAAAGAGTTGGACACGACTGAGCGACTTCACTTCATGCCCTGACAAGCTGTGCAATCTTAGGTAAGCTACCTAACCTCTCTGAGCCTCAGTTGCTTCTCAGCATTAATCGAGATAATATGACCTGCCAAATGGAAATCAACTCAAGTAACTAACAGAAAGCAGCACTTAATATGTTCTCCATAGAACATGGTACCTTTCTTTCCTAGGAATCGCCACAATGACACACTGCCCATGGAAATAGTTCAGACAATTTCCGGATGAAGCAAGGAAGCCTCACAATCAGGGGTCTTCAAATGATAGTAGGAAAAAGAAAGACAAAAACACCTCTGAATTGTGACTCTGTTGAACAGAACTGAATTTTAATTAAGCAACAAGATAGGAGACACCATGCATTTCCAGGCAATTATGGAACACCGCAGGGGGTGTTGTAAAGTAAAAGGCTGCAGGCTGAGTGACTTCAGAAGCTCACCAATTGCACTGAAACATGGACCCCAGGATATCTTGTTGCGAATGGGGAGCAGTATCTGTCAATGAAAAGAGGAGAGAACTCTGGTGGCGAGACCAGGCATGTCATAGGACGGAAAAGCTGGAGGCTCGTGTCTGAACTGAATGATCCTGAGCTCTTTCTGTGTAGTGGTGCTGAGCACACACCAGGCTTTCCCGGTGGCTCAGTGGTAAAGAATCTGCATTGTTAATGCAGGGGACACGTGTTCGATCCCTGGGCCGGGAAGATCCCACATGCCGCAGAGCAACCAAGTCCATGTGCTATAACAAGAGAAGCCACCGCAATGAGAAGCCCATGCACCACAACTAGGGAGTAGCCCCTGCTTGCTGCAACTAGGAAAAAGCCCACGCAGCAACACAGACCCAGCGCAGACAACGGTAAGTAATAAATCAATAGTTTGCTTTTTTTTACATTAAAACAAAGGGCATTTTGTTTAAAAAAAAAAGTTCTTGATGGACAGATGTTAATATCTTACCCATGGTTGGCTCTACTCATGTCAGTTTGAGGCAGGACTGAAACTTAAATTTTCAAAATAGAATTGTTGATACTCTACCCCAAGCCTACCCTTCTCCTAATCTTCTCCATTTCATTAAAGGTCACCACCATCCACAAGCTGCTCAAGATGAAAACTTCGTGATCATCCTTACTGCTGCCACTGCTGCTAAGTTGCTTCAGTCGTGTCCAACTCTGTGCAACCCCATAGACGGCAGCCTACCAGGCTCCCCGGTCCCTGGGATTCTCTGGGCAAGAATACTGCAGTGGGTTGCCATTTCCTTCTCCAAGGCGTGAAAGTGAAAAGTGAAAGTGAAGTCGCTCAGTCGTGTTAGACTCTTAGCAACCTCATGGACTGCAGCCGACCAGGCTCCTCCGTCTGTGGGATTTTCCAGGCAAGAGTACTGGAGTAGGGTGCCATTGCCTTCTCTTCATGATCATCCTTAATTTCTGGCTGTTTACACACTCTGTATCCACCAGCAAGTCTTTCAGCTTTTCTTTCAAAAAATGCATCCCATGTCTAACCACTTCCCATCTTTGTAGTGTCCTTCCAACCATACTCTCAACTTCCTCTTTTGTTTTGTATATTTTATTCTCTACATAGCAGCTTGAATCACCTTTAAAAGACATAAATCTCTCCCCTATACAAAACCCTCCAGTGGCCCATATTCACTCAGAATAAGATCCAAATTCTTTCCGATGACCCACAAGGTCCTACTTGATACAAGCCATACCTTTACCTCTCACTCTTATCTCATTTCCTTTCTCACTCTGTTTCAGCCACATTGATCTTGCTATTTCTGTAAAATGCCAAGCTAGTCACCACCACAGGGACTTTTAATCTGCTTTTCTCTCTGCCTGAACTAGTTGCCTCACAGAACTATCATATAACAATCAATAACATGAGGCTTGTTTCCTCATGTTATTCAATTTCTACTACAGTGAACTTCCTTCAAGAATATTTCCCTGTCACTCATATGTCCAGACAAAACTATAATTCAAAAAGATACCTGCACCCAGTGTTCACAGCAGCACTATTTACAGCAGCACAAACATTCAAACAACCTACATGTCCATCAACAGATGGATAAAGATGTGCTGCATATGTGCAATGGAATATTACTTGGCCATTAAAAGAATTGTGTTGCCATTTGACGCAACATGGAAGAACCTAGAGCTTATCATACTAAGTGAAGTAAATCAAAAACAGAAAGAAAAATACCATACGGTATCATTTATGTGTGGAACCTAAAATATGACACAAACGAACTCATCTACAGAACAGACTCATAGCCATAGAGAACAGACTTGCCAAGGTGGGGTGGGGAAGGGATGGATTGAGAGTTTGGGATCAGCAGATGCAAATTAGTATATATAGAATGATAACAAGATCTTACTATATATAGCACAGGGAACTATATTCAATATCCTGTGATAAACTGTAATAGAAAAGAATATAAAAAAGAGTCTATCTGTGTGTGTGAGTGTGTATAATTGAAACAAAAAGAAAAAAATATTTCCCCATTATATATTCTTTTCCAATTTCTCCCAAAGTTTACATTCTACCTACTTTATTTTTCTTGATAATATTTCTCTCCGCCATAAATTATATATTTCTTTGTTTATTTCCTATTTTCCCTGCTGGCATACAGACTCTACCAGGGCAGGAAATTCATCCATCTGACTCACCTCTATGCCCTTCATACCTATTATAGGACCTGGCATGTTGTAGGAGCCAGAAATATTTGTTGAAGAAAAGAATAAACTGATAGTGGAAGATGGGTAACCATCTAAAAAAATCAGGATGATTTAACTGGGATAAGGGGAAAGGAATGGTGGGCAAGTACTGGCCACAATATATCCCTATATAAAAGTATCTGGCTAGCAGATCAATCCATTTTCTGAATTTCCAGTAACTCAGAGGAACCACATATAACTAAGAGGAATTCAACATACATGAGACCAGCCTTTTCCTGGCTCATCCAAAATACTAGGTTTATTAAATATGTTCAAGAAAGACCCTGATGCTGGGAAAGATTGAAGGCAAAAGGAGAAGGGGGTGGCAGAGGATGAGATGCTTAGTTGGCATCACTGATTCAATGGACATGAGTTTGAGCAAATTCCGGGAGATAGTGAAGGACAGGGAAGCCTGGCATGCTGCAGTCGATGGGGTCACAAAGAGTTGGACATGACTTAGCGACTGAACAAGAAGAAGAAGAAAAACTACTAAGATATGGGACTTGCATTCTGGGCTATTTAGACTTTTGGTTCAGAAGTTCAAAAGTAAACAAGAAGTTTGTGAAGGAGCTGCTGTAAGTGAGGTTGCAAGGTACCAGTGAAATACACCATCTTATATTTCATTTTAACATCAGAACATGTTGACTGAATATTTCCACCTTCTTTTTTTTACACAAGAAGAACTATAAGGATGAGTACTTAAGAAAGTAAAGGTAAAGATTTCATCATCCTAAACTGGTCTGATTTGATTTCAGACATAAAAGCTGAACTACTTTGAATGCATGAACTAGATCATTCTCTTCCTATAAATACAGCAGAGCAGCCTAACCTATTTTCAGGTGACGAGACGCTTTTTTTTTTTTTCTTCCTAAAGCTTGTATTAAGTGTCTGATTTTAAGAGCAGGTGATCAACACTATGGCCTCATTTGCAATGATGAAAGGCTGAAATTTTTTTCCACCTGTATTCTTCACTCTCTTTCAATCAATTGCCTTAAGATTTTAGAGATAGCTTCATTGATTCCCCAAATCTCCCCATCCACCCTTCTATCAATACTGAGCTCAAGGTTACAGGAGGTACCATTTGTCTTATTGATGTAATTCTTCCTTCTATTTCCACTGGCCTAGATTGAATCAATTTTATTAATAATACAATTGGTATCTTTCCACCCTTTCCCCCTCCCTCAATCCCCAAATACACTTCAACTTTAACTTTTCCATTAAAAGTATTCCCTCTTTCTCAGAACGTTCTGAAAAACTGTGCTATCAAGAACAAACCCTGCCTCAGCTGTCTCTGAACTGAGGATGTTCGACCTCCAATGAATGTTTGAAAAATTGCAAGCTTAGGGAGTCTTTGTTTCCAATGTTTGCACGTTCTTTTCATCGCAACAGGTTCAAAAGTCCAATCTCATTTTTTTTATTTTTCTACTATGAACAATCTTTCTTTTTGTATGTTTCAAATTTACTTTTTTATCATAAGTTTCTTGAAGGTAGATATTGTTTTTTAGTCACCTCTAAGCCTCCCCTATGGCTGAGCAAGGAGCTTGACACATAGGAGGCATTCAATAAGTATTTGGAGAATGCATAAGTAAGTGGATTGTTAAGGTTTCCATAGGGACACTTATGTTATCCTCCTACAGATTTTCTAGAAGGTAGATTCAAAATGAGTGAACTGACTCCACCAGACTGAGCTTCTAAGTCTGGGTGTCCCTTATCTCTGTATCCCCAGGAATGAACAAACAGCTGGTGACACAGAGGGGTAAAATGAAATGAAATACTGTTAAAAAAAGAATAACAGCAATACTTTAAATTTTTTTGTTTACTAGGGTGAAAATTTGCATACAAAGCTCCTTGAATTCCACAGGATGCTAGACTTTTTCTGCTGGGAAGAGAAACTTGATGAAACTGCCTGGGTTGAATGGTAACCCTGACTTAACTGACTTGATGAAACTGACTGGGTTGAATGGTAACTGACTAAAAGATGAGTCCAAGTGCAAATCCATAGAACATGTGCATGTGGCCTTATTTGGAAAAAAGAGTCTCTGAAGATATAATTAAGCATCTTGGGATGAGATAGATCATCCTGGATTTCCTGGTAGGCTTTAAATCCAATGACAGCTGTCCTTAAAAGAGACAAAAGAGGAAAACACACAAAAAAGACGAGAATATGATGTGAAGATGGAAGCAGAGACTGGAGTGATGTGGCCACAAAGAAAAGGATGCCAGCAGACCCCAGAAGCTATAAGAGGCAAAGAAAGAGTCTCCCTTAGAACCTCCGATGGAAACACAGCACTTCCAGTCTCCAGAACTGTGAGAGAATATGTTTCTGTTGTTTTAAGCCACAAAGTGTGTGGCAGTTGGTTACAGCAGCCTCAGGACTTTGACACAGATGCTTACATTGAATCCTTATCCTGTTGAATCCTTTCAGCTTTCAGTATTTTCATTTTTTCACGAGGGGAAAGTTGAAGCACATAGAAGTGAAGTGATGGTAGTCTCATAGCTGGTCAGTAAGAGAGCTGAGACTTAAAACAATGTGCATCTTGAATAATAGTTCATCAAATTTTCAATGAGACCAGGCTTTTGCTCCGAGCCCAGGTGAGACTCTGGAGTTATAGACCCAAATAAGGTGTGAGATCTACCTTTGAGGAGCTTTCAGGAAACATACTGCCTTATACCAAAGCCCATGTTCTTTCTTCTGTATGTGTTGCAAAAAGAAAATGAGAAGTTCGACTTACACACGTGCCAATTTTTCCTTCTATCCAATCTAGATATCCTGTGTACCAGAAGACCGTGTAAACTGTCTGTCACAGATGCAGAGAGGAAAGGAGGAAGAAGAAAGAGAGAGCCAATCTCCAAGAAAGTGATAGCAAGGGAGTATTTCTGTGGTGAAGGACACTGGCTATCTGATACACAGTTGGAGGTTAGTTTGCCCTCTGGAGTGACAAGAGGTTTAAAAAAAAAAAAAAGAAATCTTTCTCGGGAATTCCTTCAGATGTTGAAAGCCAGCTATTATATCCTACCTTGTGCACTCTTTTTCAAATACATCTTTCATTTGTGTGTTGCTTTAAGGTTTGAAAAACTCTTTCATCACATATTAAGATGCTTAACCCTTCCCATGATTGAATGAGGTAGGAATAAATTTTTAACTTAGTAGGAAAGGAAATAGTTTCATGGATGTTAAATGATTTTCCAGATTAGAGATAGAATTCACATCCAAGAATTCTGAATACACATTTCCTTACACCTGCACATGAAATATTAGGGACAGAGAGACTTTGTATCAGGGAAAGCTAGTCCTTTAAAATTCATTCTCCCTGTCAAATTTTAGCTAGGCGTGTGGTCACTCAAATAAAAGCAACATTTCTCAGGCACCTCAGCCACTAATTGTGGCATGTGACTAAGTTCCAGCAAAAAAAGAAACATGCAGAAAGTTATTTCCAATTTTTCGAATAAAGTCATACACAGAAAAACTATGTTCTTCTTTTCTCTCTGTCTTCCTGATTCCTAGCTGGAATGTTGATGTGCTGGCAAGACATGGCAGTTATGGACTATGAGGCGAAGCTGTTTTGAAATGGTGGATTAGATGCTAGAAAGGAACTAAAATCCAGTGATCATGGTAATGTCTTGTCCACCATGGATTATTTATATTTACCCACATTTACTGGGGGGCTTCCCTGATAGCTGAGTTGGTAAGGAATCCACCTGCAGTGCAGGAGACCCCTGGGTTACCCAGATGACTCCATCCTCATGGCAGAAAGCAAAGACGAACTAAAGAGCCTCTTGGTGAAAGTAAAAGAGGAGAGTGAAAAAGTTGGCCTAAGACTCAACATTCAGAAAACTAAGATCATGGCATTCAGTCCCATCATTTCATGGCAAATAGACTGGGAAACAATGGATACAGTGACAGACTTTATTTTGGGGGGCTCCAGTATCACTGCAGATGGTAACTGCAGCCATGAAATTAAAAAACACTTTGTCCTTAGAAGAAAAGCTATGACTAACCTAGACAGCATATTAAAAAGCAGAGACATTACTCTGCCAGCAAAGGTCCATCTAGTCAAAGCTATGGTTTTTTCCAGTGGTCATGTATGGATGTGAAAGTGCGACTATAAAGAAAGCTGAGCACCAGAGAATTGATGCTTTTGAACTGTGGTGTTGGAGAAGACTCTTGAGGGTCCCTTGGACTGCATGGAGATCAAACTAGTCAGTCCTAAAGGAAATCAGTCCTGGATATTCATTGGAAGGACTAACGCTAAAGCTGAAACTCCAGTCCTTTGGCCACCTGACGCAAAGAACTGACTCATTGGAAAAGACCCTGATGCTGGGAAAGGTTGAAGGCGGGAAAAGAAGGGGATGACAGAGGATGAGATGGTTGGATAGCATCACCAACTGGATGGACATGAGTTTGAACAAGCTCCGGGAGTTGGTGATGGACAGGGAAGCCTGGCATGCGGCAGTCCATGGGGTCGCAAAGAGTAGGACACAACTGAGTGACTGAACTGAACATTTACTGGGAAAGAATTAATTTCAATACAGTTTGTTTAATTTCAGTTCAGTTCACTTCAGTCACTCAATTGTGTCCGACTCTTTGCAATCAAAATGAATGTTTAATTTATTATTACCTTAATGTTTCTGTTATTTTCTCTGAAATCTAATTTTAACTGATATGGTTCCTAAATCTGCAAGGAGACCTACTGGTTCAAAATCTCTTGGGTTTAAGGTTCAAATGACTTGCCAGTGTTAAATTTCTTAAAATTGCTTTTGTTATCTGTAAAAACTGTAAAAATGGAAGGACATTAAGAATTCAGAATTGCACTAAACTGTGGTATACTAATGAGGAGTTGGGATTTTGTTAAGAAAGAATTTTTGACATAGATATCAAGTCACTCTATTTCTCTTAGGTCTTGCTATAGGTTGAGCTATTGCCTGTTAGAGAGATTGGTTAAATAATTAGGTCTGGTGTAGTCAGCTTATTTCATCCTTTTTTGGCATCCTTTTTATTGTGATATAATTTACTACCATTCAATTCACCCATTTGAAAGTATACGATTCAGTGGTTTTTATATTCGCAGAGCTGTTGGCAACCACTGCTGTAGTCAGTTACGGCAAAAGAAACCCCAAGCCCTTGAGTAGTCACTTCCCATTGCACCCTATCCCTCCAGTCCTAAGCAATCAGTAATCTACTTTCCATCTCTGTGGGTTTGCCTATTCTAGACATTTTTATATAAACGGCATCATGTCATGTGAACTTTTTGCCTGGTTTCTTTCATTTAGCACAATGTTTCAAAGGTTTAACTGTGTTGTAGCATGCATCGGTACTTTCTTTTATTGCCATAATAGTATTCCACTGGAGGGATATACCACATTTTATTTATCCAATCATCAACTGGTAGACATTTAGGTTGACCCCAATTTGGGGCTTTGAGGAACATGGCTGCTGTGAACACTCCTATCTTATCTCAACTTTGAAGAGTTCTGACCATTACAAAGTTTTTATTCATAGTAAACCACATTCTAGGACTAAGTTACTATTGGTCTTGATTTACTTTCTTGATAATTATTTTAGAAGACAAAATATGTTCCCATTAGTCAACTGGAGTCCTGTCATAGGATCGAGGGAAAAAGCAACTTATTTCTAGGGTCAGAGTTTAACAGCAGCAAAGATATTAATAACAATAACAGTACTACTAATTGTTGAGATTCTCTTATGTGTTTATCACTTCCCATTAATGCTGTTGATACATCTTAATTTGGTGGATAATTCACCTATCACTCCCATTTTGTAACATGAAGGTTAATACTTCAAAAACCATTTTCATGCAGAAAAGTTTTTCTTCTTTCCCCTAAGAGTATCTTCTCAGGATAAATTCCCAGGTGGCGCTCATGGTAAAGAATCAGCCTGCCAGTTCAGCAGATGCAAGAGACCTGGGTTTGATCCCTGGGTGGGGAAGATCCCCCTGGAGAAGGGAATGGCAACCCACTCCACTATTCTTGCCTGGAGAATCCCATGGACAGAGAAGCCTGGCGGGCTACAGTCCCCTGGGGTCACACAGAGACGACACGACTGAGCACTTGTCAGCAGCAGCAGGAGAAGCCTCTTCTGAGGATAAATTCACAGAACTACTGGGGAAAAGGATAAACCCTCCTAATGCTTAAATGCCATATTGATTTATAAAAGCATTTAGAAATACTAATTTCAGCACACTTCACCATCCCTGGGTTCTAACCTTTAAAACTTTTACAAATTTAATCAGTGAAAAACACAAACTTCTCAATAATGACTTAATTTGCATATCTTTGATTACTTCTTTATTGTTTTGTTGAGAACTGGGGCTGGGTTACCCCATGGAGTCTTTGTGAAAAATTGGATTTAAATGAACACAAACTTTAACCCATATCCTTATGAGCAACTGACCAAAGGAGTGATAACATATTTGAATTAAAGGTGATTTCCTGGAACAAGAGGGAGCCTCAGGGGAATTTTCCAGAAATGCCTGCAAAATTCAATTTCATTGAATGTGTTATCTTCATTAATGATTTGGGAGAAAAGAGTAAACAGCACTGAAATTAACTTCACAGATGGCTCTAAATTGAGAGGATTGTAAATAGCAATGAATAATGAGAAATTACACAGGGATCAGAAAGGTGAGAACCAGCAATACATAAACACCAATCCATCCTGGGAAACAAGACTGCCAGGGCAGGAAAGCAGAGGCTTATGACCAATTCAAAAGTGGGAAAAAAAAAAAAGAGAAGTCCAACACACCCACACCCATGGACACCCACCCTGCATAGAGCAAGTGCCAGGGCCTCTCAGATCGCCACATGCAACCTGCTATTTCATCCATGACCACTCACACACAATGTTCCCTTTACCTGAATATCTTATTCTCCAGTATTTACCCAATGGAACACATTCCTCTGGGACTTTGTTCAGACAGCAGTTCCCTTCTCAAGCTGACCTCCAACTCTTGCCCCAGTCTTCCTCCACACTTCAGGAGTATCCCCTGCCTACAGCTAATTTAGCACTTTAAAAAAAAGAAAAAGGGCCACACCACGCGGCATGTGGGACTGAAGTTGCACCTCCTGTGTTGTGAGGCAGAGTTTTAACCACTGGATCGCCAGGGAAGTCCCTGTTTTAGCACTTTTAGAGCTACATTTTGGAATTGTGGAAAGATGGCTACAATGGTCCAGTAGTTTTCAGATCCCTTCCCATGAGACCATACGGAGCAATTAGGATAGCAAACTAAAATCCCACAGACAATGAATATTTCTAACACAGCCAGGTGATAAGATATTCTCAAGAGCAGCATAACAAGACAGTGAAGACAACCCACGGCTGTCTGTGCTGCAAGGTATCAGCATTTGTGTGTCAGGTAGGAGAGGGAAGTAGTTAGGAATCTGGCAGCCTGAGGCCAGAAGAGCTTCTAAAAGAGCCTCATATGTTCACTAGGAAGTACAGTGAGTCAACCCAAGAAAGACGTGACACAGGGTGAACCTTCCTTTGTCATTTGTGAGTGAATGCCAAGGGTTTTCACAAAGCTGAAGCAGTCCATGCCCTCTAAACAGTCAAAACTAACTGGTTGACCTACCACACCTTTTCAAGACCAAGCTTCACACTGAGGAAAACCTTTGGAAAGCAAAGGTCAGAGAAATCTAGATAAAAGTGGAAGGAGGAAAAGCAATCATGAGCTCTCAGAATTCATAAGGCCTTGACTTCTTAAAACTGCAAAAACAGCAGAAAAGAGAACTCCAGAGTTCTAAAACTAGAAAATCTACCCTGACTTATCCCTCCCTCCAAAGACTACAGGAAAAGAAATTTCATGTAAAATGAGCATGAGAAAAAGACTACATTTTACCACACAAAATGATTATGAAAACATCAAGGTACGAGCAGGAGGAGAAGGGGACAACAGAGGATGAGATGGTTGGATGGCATCACCGACTCAATGGACATGAGTTTGAGTAAGCTCTGGAAGCTGGTGATGGACAGGGAAGCCTGGTGTGCTGCAGTCCAGGGGGTCGCAGAGTCTGACACGAATGAGCAGCTGAACTGAACTGAAGAGCAGAATAATGTTCTTACATATGATAAAAGAATGACCCCTCCAAACTGTATAGACAAGAGGCTGTCATACAGAGGGAAGTAAGTCATGAGAAACGCTGGGCTGGAAGAAGCACAAGCTGGAATCAAATTGCCGGGAAAAATATCAAGAACCTCAGAGATGCAGATGATACCACCCTTATGGCAGAAAGTGAAGAGAAGCTAAAAAGCCTCTTGATGAAAGTGAAAAAGTTGGCTTAAAGCTCAACATTCAGAAAATGAAGATCGTGGCATCTGGTCCCATCACTTCATGGCAAATAGATGGGGAAACAGTGGAAACAGTATCAGACTTTATTTTGGGGGGCTCCAAAATCACTGCAGATGGTGACTGCAGCCATGAAATTAAAAGACGCTTACTCCTTGGAAGAAAAGTTATGACCAACCTAGATAGCATATTGCAAAGCAGAGATATTACTTTGCCAACAAAGGTCCATCTAGTCAAAGCTATGGTTTTTCCAGTGGTCATGTATGGATGTGAGAGTTGGACTGTGAAGAAAGCTAAGCACTGAAGAATTGATGCTTTTGAACTGTGGTGTTGGAGAAGACTCTTGAGAATCCCTTGGACTGCAAGGAGATATAGCCAGTCCATTCTAAAGTAGATCAGCCCTGGGTGTTCTTTGGAAGGAATGATGCTAAAGCTGAAACTCCAGTACTTTAGCCACCTAATGGGAAGAGTTGACTCATTGGAAAAGATTCTGATGCTGGGAGGGATTGAGGGCAGGAGGAAAAGGGAATGAGAGAGGATGAGATGGCTGGATGGCATCACTGACTCGATGGACATGAGTTTAGGAAGGAATGATGCTAAAGCTGAAACTCCAGTACTTTAGCCACCTAATGGGAAGAGTTGACTTATTGGAAAAGATTCTGATGCTGGGAGGGATTGGGGGCAGGAGGAAAAGGGAACGAGAGAGGATGAGATGGCTGGATGGCATCACTGACTCGATGGACATGAGTTTGAGTGAACTCCGGGAGTTGGCGATGGACAGGGAGGCCTGGCGTGCTGCGATTCATGGGGTTGCAGAGTCGGACATGACTGAGCAACTGAACTGAAGTCAAAAAGAGAAACACAAATATCATATTTTAATGCATATATGTAGGATCTAGAAAAACAGTATAGATGAACCTATTTGCAAAGCAGAAATATAGACACAGACATAGAGAACAAATGTCTGGACACTGAGGGTTGGGGGTGGGGGTAGTGGGATGGATTGGAAGATTGGGATTCACATATATACACTACTGTGTATAAAACACCAGCTTCCCTGGTGGCACTAGAGGTAAAGAACTCACGTGCCAGCACAGGAGATAAAAGAGACATGGGTTTGATCCCTGGGTCAGAAAGATCCCCTGGTGAAGGAAATGGCAACCCACTCCAGTATTTTTGCCTGGAGAAGCCCATGGATAGAAGAACCTGGTGGGCTATAGTCCATGGGGTCACAGAGAGTTCAACACAACTGAAGCAACTTAGCACATGTATAAAATAGAGAACTAATAAGAGCCTATTTTATAGCACAGAGAACTCCACTCAGTGCTCTGTGGTGACAAAGAGAAGATAGACGTTTATAGCCGATTCACTTCTAGAAAGAAGGAATAGGGTGAAAGGTACAGAGATCGAAGGTAGTCTTATTTGAATATATTTTGTCTTACAAGTTTGATTTAGAATTATAAATTATTTTATGTAATTGTAAACTAAAATAAAAGTACTAAAAATTTAAAATAAATCAAGTTAATAACAACAAAAATCCCTAAAAATGCATCTGATTTGTGGCAGAGCCACGCAGACAGGAATTATTCCAAATAACTTTAAAGGACAGTAATTTTACCTGTACATCCCTAGTGGACTACAGACCAAGGATTTTTTTTTTAAGATGCAATATCAAAATAAACTGTTTTCCATAATTATAGTACAAGAGATGGTGTTGGTATTATTCTTCCACTGCGTGTTCAATAATAAAGCAACTTTCTATAATAGTCTAATTATATTATTCCCAATTTTCATGAGATCAAGCATCTCCCAAGAAAGGAGATAAATATGTAATACAGAAAAGATTAAAGAAAAACCCTATAATCCTGGCATTAAATTGGAAATATCAGTATAAATTCATGATATAGATTTTCTTAGAAAACATTTCTTAGCTTCGTTGACTGAAAAGACTTAAAACATTGAAAACCTGATAGCAATGAACATTCCCAAAGCACAGACTGCAATCTTGAAATTTCATTTCCCAGTAGAAGAAATCAGGTTCCTGGCAGAAGAGACTGATTCTCTACCTGAAGCAGGAAATGCACAAGGTGAGCCTAAAACATTATTAGTATAAATTAATATATTAATATTGCCACACTGGATTCCTACAAAACTCTCCAAGATAACCACTAGCATAATGTCAGAATCAGGAACCAAATCAAAGAGACTTCCACTGGCCAAAAATAGGACATTTTGAGCATCAGGGAGAAATAACTTCAATTAGTTAAAACACTACAAATTTCTGTGCACTCATGAGAACATAATGATGATTTTAAAATGTAAAGCAATTGGTCACTATTGAAAGATAATAGAGAACTCGGTTTACTATTTTTAAAACCTTGACTTCCTTACTCTAGGCAACAAGAGAGTAGAGGGGAAAAGTTTTTTTATTTCTAAATCAATAATTCTATACTGAATCAATAATTCAATGAATCAAAAAGAAGCAATAAAATTAGAATGTTGCCATTTTGTAACCCCAACTTAATGAACAAATGCAGGTATTGACAATTGTCACCAACAACACAAAAAGAGACTTCATGTGCCTCCTGGTGGAAGAGTCTCGTCAGAGAAAAAATAATCAACCTGAATACTTCAGATCCAATTGCCAGTTTATAAGAAATAGAGGATAGAGAAAATGTTTTGAATGTAACACGTGGATGCAATCACTCAAATCCAGAATTAGGGAAGCTATAAAGACAAAAGACATAGTTGCAAAGGAGAAAAAAGAGATGGAGTGAATATTAGATTTAGGATCTTAAAATACATGTGAAACAAGGTATGGGCTTATTCAAACAAAGTTATTAAAAAGCCACATGTGAAAAATGGAAATTTGACCACCACCTTAATGTAGTGTTGAAGAACTGAAGTATTATTGTTACTGAAGAATTATTGTTAACTTTTCAAGGTATAATAATGATATTCTGTGTTGTTTTTAGATTCCTTAACTTGTAAAGATAAATAACTAGTAATTCTGGGAGCAATTATATAATGTCTGAGATTTGTTTCAGTGTATAATATTATGGACAAAACACACATATGAGTACAAATACACAGGGGAAACAGGGAGAAATCTGAATAAGATCAGCAGATTGTAGCTCTGTTAATATCCTATTGTGATATCGTGTGGCAGTTTTTGTTTTGTTTGTTTGTTTTAATTTTCTGTACAGCATGTGGGATCTTAGTTCCCTGACCAATGATCAAACTTGCACCCCTTGCATTAGAAATAAGAGTCTTAACCACAGGACTGCCAGGGAATTTCCTTTATTACAGTTTTTGCAAGATGTTACTTTTTGGGGGAAAACTGGGTGAAAGGTATACAGATCTGTGTCATTTCTTACAACTTCATGTGATCTACAATGATCTCAATAAAAATTCAAATTAAAAATATAGTAATTTTGAGGATATTGGTGGAAACATAGACAAAATAAGAATGGCAATGTTGGTGATTAATTTATAATTGCTGAAGCTGAATTTTAAGTTCAGGGAGTTCATTATACTATTTTATTCAAATGTGTACATGTTTGTAATTTTCTATGATACAGTTTTTAGTAAATTTATTTTTCATATCTCTCCATCTGTAAAACTTTTGAAGACAGTATTTGTGTCTCATATATCCCTAGTTGTTTGCATAGGACTTCATTGAAAATATGTTGGTTGGATAAGCTCCTGGTTCAATGAACTAATAGAAATGGAATAATGAATGAAAGCATATATAAATAGAAAAATACATCATACTGGTGAAGGTTTTAATCCAGGATCAGATGCCAATGTCCAATTGTTATCAATTGTGCCAAAATAAAGACTTGGGATAATAGAGCTATAGTAGACTATGAGTGTGTGTGTGCTCATTAGTGTCTGACTCTTTGCAACCCCATGGACTGTAGCCCGTCGGGCTCCTCTGTCCATGGAATTTTCCAGGCAAGAATACTGGAGTGGGTTGCCATTTTCTGCTCCAGGGGATCTTCCTGACCTAGGGATCAAGCCCATGTCTTGTGTGTCTCCTGAATTAGCAGGTAGATTTTTTAATACTGTGCTACCTGGGAAGCCCAGTGGACTATGAAACTACTCGCCAACATTTGATTATCCACCTTGGTGGTGGATAATTTTATTGAAACTTGGTTTGTCACATGACTTGCTTAGCCAATTATATATCATGAGAAGTCATTTGTGTCACTTCTAGGAAAATCGTTAAGCAATAAATCACCAGGGGAAAAAAAAAGAGAGAGAAAAAGAGAATTCACCATGTTCTCTCTCTTTCTCTGGGACAGGAAGACAAATATTAATTATTCCAGAAAGTGTTTGCTGCATTTCAATGCATGGATCCTGAGTAAATCTAGAACAGAGATGCAGACAGCCAGTGATGAGTATGTAAAATATGCAAGAAAGAAACCTCTGTGTTGAACACCACCAAGATTTGAGAGTTGTTTCTTACTATATGATAAGAATAGCATCACCTGATAGAGAGTTACTGGGGTTTTGCTTTGTTTTATTTTAGCTGGAGCAAGAATAGTAAAAACCAAGCTCACAACAGCCCAGAAGAGAGTTGATGAAAACATAAACTAATGGCAGTAGAAAGTGAGGGAGCTGAGAGATATCATGGAAGTAGCATCCACAGGACCAGAAAAATGAATAGACGGCATCAGGGAGAGAAAGATTCGAGAAGTTGTCCAGGGATGTCTGAGTACATGGTGCTACTATTACTGAGAAAGCACTGGGAGACAAAGAGAAGGCTGTTATGGAAGGGAAAGATGATGACTTTGGTCAAGCAAGACTAAAAATATACTCTATTTGTGTTAAAAGTTCTGCTCACCACCCAATAGATCAATAAAAGATACTGGGATAGGGAATAATGATTTGGAAAGCTGAAAGTCCAAGAAAATGGCAGACTAATGTCCTAGGAAATCATCTTACCAAAGTCAGAATTCAGGCTTCTTTTATACTAAAAGAGGAGGGAGCATGACTAGCTTTTGCAAACTTCTTGGGGTTGGAATCCCTTTGTTCTTGCAGCTGTCCACAGAGGCCAGGTCATGATGTTCCTGTAAACCTCCATCAGGACAAATGTTATTCTCTGTTCTGCAACTTTCTATCTCCTTATGAATAGGAAAGTGTTAAACCCTTAAAAGTCACAACCTTGACAATGGATGATTTTGTATATTTCCGGCTACAGGTAAAATTCTTAACTAGAAGAAAAAACAGTAGCATATGAAGATTAAAGAAACAAATCTAATATGGAGTCAGACTTGTTTTTCCCTGTTACATTTGTACGTTCTAGCTGCTCAGTAAGCAAAGCAGAATCTCAACACAGACTGCAAGTATCAAAAGGGTAGTGATATGAGAGGGGGCTCCTCCCAGGGTTGTGTACATGTCCAGCCAGGCTAAGCCTGCAAAATCCCTGACAGATGAGGGTGTTCCTGCTTCTCCACCTTTGCCAAGGAAGGCAAATTCCCTGACTTCTCCAGCACCCCAGCAGTGTCTGACAAGGCCAGTCATCAGCAGGTTTTCCTCTTAGTAGGCAGGCAGCATCCGCCCCTGGGGTAGGCAGACCGCAGAGCATTAATCAATAATCACTTTTATCAGAGCTTTCAAGATTTGGCATTGGAGGTAGTGTTCCTGGATTCCTGGAGTCTGTCTGAGCTTCAACCTTGAAAAGGCCTCTTTCCAGAAGTCTCTTTCCTTGCCAAAAAGAAAACAAGCTATGAGAGATCTAAGCCATATATCTTTATTTGGGGGCTTCCTGTGGTAGCAGTCACTTACTGGCAGTGGTAATAATAAAATAAGAATTATAAAAATTATAATTTATTTAGCACTTCATTATATTCCAGATATTGTGCAAAGGGCTATTGAGCCTGGCAGGAACGGGGGAGCCTGGGTCTTTTTAGTCTCAGCTGGCCTTTTCCAAACAGTGAATCCAACCTCAGTGAAGCAAGATACTACCCACTCAACCCCATAAAAGGTCAGGAGCTTTCTTCTGCCTATCCCTACTACTGACCCCAATCACCCTACCAGAGAAGCAGGTGGATCTAGCTCAAATGCCAAGGTTGTTCCACTTACCAACGGGATCACCTTGAGTGACATAATTTATCAGATTCTCCAGTTCCCCGACAAAGTGAGGACAATGGGTAAGACCTACCTTAAAAATGAGCTAGTCAGGCTCAAATGGACTTATGTATATGAAAGAACTAATGACCAGGCTTGGTACCCATTCAGCCAATGGGTACCAAGACATAGCATCTTCCATCACCACGACTGGGAGACGCAGGACTTCTCTCTTTGAGGCATGACTTAGAGACAGGGGTTGGAAACCAGATATACCAGGGCACACACCTCTAGCTTATCACAAGCTCTCCAAACTCTGCTCATCTGTAAAATGGGAACAATGACAGGGGCTCCTTCCCAGGACTCTTCTCAGGGCCCAGTGAGATCTTACACGCAAAGCTCTCAGGATGGAGGCTGGCCTGTCATCGTGTTCACCAAGCCGGCTGTTAGAACGTTTGGTTTGGTTTCGTTTTCAAACGTCTCTTAAGACTCCGTTTCCCTGTCATGTGCTAGCATTTGCAGTGCCCACTTGCACTCATTTGAGAGGACCGTGTTTTAATCACCACTTAGGCTGATCTGCAGACGGGCAAACTCGGCGCCTCAGTCACGTTCTGATGGTTCACAGGGAACACGAAGCGGCCCCGGACTCTACTTTGAAAACATCCTGTTACTGGCTTCTGGGGAATGAATAAGTCCTTCCAGATCTTTATTTTAGAGATATCTCTGCTTAAAAGGGCAAAAAATGTTCAAGGGAAGAGGATTATATTCTTGTTCTCAGATGCTATTCTGGAAAAGGAACACAAAGTGCTCCCAGTAGGTCAGCGTCGATACAATTCTATATTTAATGGTGTGGTTTTGCTTTTGTGAATTCATTATTAGCTGGTCATTAAGTGTATAATCACTGATTGGGATTGGTGCAGAGGGAGGAATTTTCTTGCTGTCTGCTTCTGAATCTTAATTGTAAGGCAGATGGAATGAGTTTGTGAACTGACCTGGGAACAGGTCTGAAGATATCTTTCTGGTGAAGATGAAAACAAACAAACCAGCCCACAGGCAGCCTGGCTCCCAACCCAATCTGAACGGTGGTGGGGAGGGAAAAGCAGACAGACCTTTCTTGGGCTAAACTCTGGCACCAGTGGCAAAGGAATTTGAAATCGACCAAAGGAATTTGAATTGACCACCAGAAAGACAAAAGCTAGAGGCATACTCAAATAGATTCATCAAACTTGTTCATTACCCCTAGTAATAAGCACATCCACCTAGATGCTTATTACATACCAACCACATGCCCCTGGGAAAGTGCCTTATTCTCCCTGAGCCTATTTACCTGCCTGTAAAATGGGAATGTCTTCTCAAGATAAGTTCTGTGAGATTTCGCAAACTTATGCTTGGTATATGGTAACTGTTCAGTATGAATGATAATATTATATAACATTATTATTGTATATATTATGCTATAATATAATAATTGCAGGTTTTACTTGTTAAGTAGTTTATACAGGTTTACACAGGTTATACAGGTTAGTTCATGTAATACACTCAATCATATAAATAAGCATTCTTATTCTTTAAAAAAAAAAAAAAGGAAAACAGAGGCAGAACACTCGATGACATAAATCAAAGCAAGATCCTCTATGACCCACCTCCTAGAGTAATGGAAATAAAAACAAAAGTAAGCAAGTGGGACCTAATTAAACTTAAAGGCTTTTGCACAGCAAAGGAAGCTATAAGCAAGGTGAAAAGACAACCCTCAGAATTGGAGAAAATAATAGCAAATGAAACAACTGACATAGGATTAATTTCCAAAATATACAAGCACCTCATACAACACAATACCAGTAAAACAAACAACCCAATCCAAAAGTAGGAAAAAGACCTAAACAGACAGTTCCCCAAAGAAGACATATAGATGGCTAACAAATATATGAAAAGATGTCAATATCGCTCATTATTAGAGAAAGGCAAATCAAAACTAGAATAAGATATCACCTCACACTCATCAGAACGACCATCATCAAAAAGTCTATAGACAATAAATGCTGGAGAAGGTGTGGAGAAAAGCGAACCCTCTTGCACTGTTGGTGGGAATGTAAATTGGTGCAGCCACTATGGAAGACAGTATGGAAAGTCCTTAAAAAAAAAAAAAAACTAGGACTAAAACCATCATATGATGCAGCAATCCCACTCCTAGGCATATATCTTGAGGAATCCAAAACTGAAAAAGACACACGTAACCCATCATTCACTGCAGCACTATTACAGTAGCTAGAGCACGGAAGCAACCCAGATGTCCACTGAGAGATGAATGGATAAGGAAGTTGTGGTACATATACACAATGGAATATTACTCAGCCATACAAAGAAACACATTTGAGTCATTTCTAATGAGGTGTATGAACCCAGAGCCTATTATACAGAGCAAAGTAAGTCGTAAAGAGAAAGATAAATATATTCTACATATATATATATGTAGAATCTAGAAAAATGGTACCAAAGAATTTATTTGCAGGGCAGCGATGGAGAAACAGACACAAAGGACAGACCTATGGACATGGGTAGAGGGGAGGAGAGGGTGAGATGTCTGGAGAGGGTGAGATGTCTGGAGAGAGTAGCCTGGAAACTTACATTACCATATGTAAAATAGACAGCCAATAGGAAATTGCTGTATGTCTCAGGGGACTCAAACAGGGGCTCTGTATCAACCTAGAGGGGTGGGGTGGGGAGGGAGATTGGAGTGAGGCTGAGAGGGAGGGGACATATGTATACCTATGACTGATTCATGTTTAAGTTTGACAGAAAACAACAAAATTCTGCAAAGCAATTATCCTTTAATTAAAATAAACAAATTTTTAAAAAGAGCATTTACAACTCAAAACAGACAACCAAAAAACCCAGAAAATTTAGACTTAAAGAAGGAAACTTACTTTCCTGGTCTCAAAGCCAGCAAGTATAAGGTAGAACAGGTTTTAAATTCAGATGATAATCTGATTTCAAATCTTAGGTCTTAATTCCTACAATATCATGGTCAGCAGCAGAAGCAGGAACATCTGGATTCATCAATAAATAACCCACCATCCTAGGCCCCAAACAGCTTGCAGACTGATGGGGGAGTCAGACATGTAAACACATAACTGACTCAACAATGTGTTAAGCACTGGAATAGAGTCACAGACAAATGCTGTGAATATATCAAGGAGAGACAAGCTTGTCTGTCCGGTCAAGTGAGAACAGAATCACAGAGGAGACAATATCGAAGCTGAGGAGCTCACCAAGCTGAGAAAAGGGAGCCGAGGTCAAACCCAGGAAATGGGAAAACAGGTACAAGGTACACAGGTACAAAACAGGTACAAAATCACAAATGGGCATGCTTTCCCCGGGCTAAGATGGAAAGTCCAGTGAGCCTTTAGTGGATAGAGTGTGGATTGAGAGGGCAGAAAAAGCTCAGCATGGAGAGGTTTACTGGGGCCAGATTATGAAAAGTTTTATGTATGACAAGTTTCGGTATTTGTCCTGTAAAAACCAAGGAGTGAACGGTAGGGAAGTAGACCCATAAGGTTTTCAAACTGCATTTTTTTAAAGAAAACTCTCCCATGGCAGTTTGGGGTAGTGGAGGCAGAACTTGAAACGGTGGAAGAGACTTTGAGAATCAAAGAACTGGTGAGTGACAGACAAATAAAACATAGTGTCAGCAAACTGTGAGTGAGTGAGTGAAGTCGCTCAGTAGTGTCCGACTCTTTGCGATCCCATGGACTGTAGCCTATCAGGCTCCTCCGTCCATGGGACTTTCCAGGCAAGAGTGCTGGAGTGGATTGCCATTTCCTTCTCCAGGGGATCTTCCCGACCCAGGAATCGAACCCAGGTCTCCCGCATTGCAGGCAGACGCTTTACCGTCTGAGCCACCAGGGAAGCCTGCTAGCCTGCAAATAAGGCAGGGTCAATTCTCTGGTCCAAGAATGAAATGCATGTTCTAAGATGGGGAATCATGTCTGCATAGAGGTCAGACACAGAGATGGGGAGGCTTTAAAATGAGAAATGAAGGAGGCAGAAAAATGCCCAGATAAGGCCTTTTGCTTGAAGAATATAAGCATATACTCAGACATTCAATAAATTCATATTAAAGGCTGATTAGACCATAGGCACTGGGGACACGAAGATGAACACATTGCTGTGGCTCCTGACCCCTTGAGCAGAGAGTCAATACATGAGAAGAACACAGAGGACAGGAGGGTTCAAGGGTCACATGGGAAAGACCTTACAAAACATGCTCAAGTATCTCTTCACCTTCCAGCAGAGCAAGCATGGATGATGAACAACTTGACCTGGGGGTCATCACCCGGGGAGGCAACGCGCTCCCAGAGCACCATGGGTATCTGGTGAAACAGGATTTGAAATAGGATGACCAGGATGTAGAAAGGTATTCTTTTTCTCCTCATAATAAGAAGGATGTAGAGTCCACAGACCCAACACTGGTAATCTAAGCGACAATGGAGAGTAACTTTGTGTGACAACATTAGGACAAGATAGAACAGCCTGGCGCCATTTTAGGGACATGAGATTTGGAGGTTGGCCAACCGAGATTCTCTCCTATTGAGTCTCTGAGTGATCTTGATTGGTAACTTCATCTTTCTCCTGTTTCTACAGCCTCTTCATCTGAAGAATGTGAACAATAATATCTTCCACCTGGGTTTGTGGAGAGGAATACATGGGACATTATGAAATGCCTATTGAAGGGACTGCAATATAGCAGTTGAATGCTGGGAGTCTCTGAGGAAGACTAAAATGTTTATCTCTTCTCCTTGCCCACATTTCTAAGCAAGGGGAGAAATAAAATACAAGAATGTTCTGTAATAACCTAAATGGGGGAGGAATCTGAAAAAGAATGGACCCATGTATATGCATAACTGAATCATTTTCCTGTATATCTGAAAGTAACATAATATTGTAAATCAACTATACTCCAATATAAAATAAAAATAAAAATTAAAAACCACAAGAGTAAAGATGGAGGTCCAATATTAACTTTATTACTCATGTGCAACTCTTTGCAACCCTTTGGACTGTAGCCCACCAGGCTCCTCTGTCCATGGGATTTTTCAGGCAAGAATACTGGAGTGAGTTGCCATTTCCTCCTCCAGGGATCTTCCTGACCCAGGCCTTAAGCCAGTGTCTCCTGTATACCCTGCACTGCAGGCAAATTCTTTACCTACTGAGCCATCTGAGAAAACCATTACTTATTATCTGCATAACAAACCACCTTAAAATTTAGTGACTGAAAAACAATCTTCATTTTGCCTCTAAAGCTGCCATTTGAACACAACTAAATGGGGATATCTTGTCTGTGCTCTACTGAGAATCAGGTGGGGCAACTGGAAGGTCAAGGACTAGAATCATGTGATGATTCAGTCACACAACTGGCAATTGATGCTGCCGTCAGCTGGGACCCACGGCTGGGACACTGGTAAGAGTCCCCTCTATACCAGTTGGATTCTGTGAGCAAGCCTCCCCAGAGGACCAGACAGAAGTTGTATTGCCTTTTATGACTTAGCCTTGGCATTCACCTAGCATCACTTCTGCGATTTCCATGGTCCCACCCAGAAGTAGGGGTGGGGACACAGATTCCTGCCTCTTGATGGAGGAGCATCAACATCACACTGTAAGAAGAACACATGTGAAACAGGATATGTGTTGACACACTTATTTTTGGAAAATACAATCTGTCCCATCAATAGGTGTAACCAGTCAGGCAAAGCTGTGGAGGAGGGTTTAATATACACACAGATGTGGGAAAAGTTTACGAAAGGATCCGGACCTAATTATGGTGGAAGTTGTTACCACATCTTAGCCTGAGGGATAAGAGAGAGGAATGGTTGCCTGGCAGACTGCAGTAAAGAAAGCAGCCAACCAAAACAGTCAGTGCAGAGAGATCCAAGGAAATAAATACCCCACCCTCACTCTCCTTTTGATCTCCCTCCAGACCCCTCATTCCAAGTCTTCAACCAGAGGGCAAGATAGTCTGCTGATGCAGCAGGCAGTTCAAGATGCAGCAGAGAACAGAGAAAGCAGAATATGGATCTGGAGGGGCAAATAAAAGTCATACAATACAAAATCCACATTGGGATATCTGGGTTTAGGTAGGATGGCTAAATGGTTTGTCTTAAAGCCTCTCAATCTCCAAGTAGGGCCAGCCCATCCATAGGAAGCTGGCATCTTCAGAGTAGATTCATTTACCCTGTCCATTGCCCGCTACACGTTGTGTAGAAAAAGAAGGAGGAAGGAACCATATCAATCCCCTTTGCTTCATTAACCCAAACAGAAATGCAGATGGGTCACCAACTGGACAATTCACTCCACCACTCCAGAGGTGGGAGGTGTAAAGAGGATGGGGGAAGGGAAGTCCCAATCAAGAAACTGGGCAGGGGTCAGAGGGGGATTCCCTCCAACAGGGTTCAGCCCTCCTCTCCCTCTTGTCTACCAGCCCCTCACCTCCTGCTGAAAAGGAAACTGTGACACTAAGTTATGTGAGTGGAGTGTAGAGAAGGAGATTCTGTCTACATTAAACCAGCAGCACAATCCATCATTTTCAGGCACATCAAACAGACCAACTGAAAACAAAAGACTTTGCATTGGATTTCTGCATTTCCCAAGGACGCAAACAATATGAGAGGAGACAAACAATGCCCGAGCATCTCAATCTTCCTCCTTCCAGATCCTAACAGAAGCTGACACTCTGCAGGGCGACTTCTCAAATAAACAGCCAGGGATGGACAAGAAGCAAATGCTTTGTGCAAACACCAATAATTCTCATTCTATCCTCTTATGTATTGACATGTTCTAGCTGTAATCTTTAAAAAAAAAAAAGCTTTCTCCTTTGAGAGAAGGTAAAGTGGTTCAGAAGGCAATTCCAGTGACAGAGAGAGCAGAGGAGGAAGAAGGGTGACATGGGAGGTGGGAGCCTGGGGATGGCCTCATCTGGGAACCCATCCCAGATCTCCCATGTGTGACCAATCACCTCTCCTTTTCACTCCTTCCACACACTGAATTATACATGGCGTCTCTCTGTTCACATGGTCCACCCTCCTTAAGGGTAGAGGCAGCTTCCTACAGGTAGAGGCTGCATTTTTCTTACCTGTACCTGGCTCATTAAATATGAGGTGTTCAATAGCATGAAGAAGGATTGGATGGGGCTTCCCAGGTGGCACTAGTGGTAAAGAGCCCTGCCAACGCAGGAGACGTAAAGAGATGCGGACTCGATCCCTGGGTCAGGAAGATCCCTTGAGGAGGGCATGGCAATCCACTCCAGTATTCTTGCCCAGAGAATCCCATGAACAGAGAAGCCTGGGGGTCTACAGTACATAGGGTCACAAAGAGCCAGACGTGACTGAAGCAACTTAGCACACAAGCAGGCTAGGCCGGAGGGGACACACCTGCTCTGGAGATAACTGTGACGTTCTTCCTCTTCTCCACTTGTAATGTTCCATATGTGATACATGGGAAATTGCAGTACAAGCCACAATGACTACAAGGTACTACACTCTCTGAGTGCTGAGGGGCGCAGCAGTCAAGACCCAGGGGCTCCACGGTCAGACTAGTACTGCTGCTGCTGCTGCTAAGTCGCCTCAGTCGTGTCTGACTCTGTGTGACCCCATAGACGGCAGCCCACCAGGCTCCCCTGTCCCTGGGATTCTCCAGGCAAGAACACTGGAGTGGGTTGCCATTTCCTGCTCCAAAGCATGAAAGAGAAAAGTGGAAGTGAAGTTGCTCAGTCGTGTCCGACCCTCAGCGACCCCATGGACTGCAGCCCGCCAGGGTCCCCCGCCCATGGGACTAGTACAGACTATTTCAAATCAGAAATACAGAAATACAGCAAGATGGCCTTGGTTCAAATCCCAGTTCAACGTATTACTAACTTTGATTTTGCTCAAGTCACTTACCCTCTCGGTGCCTTGGTTTAAACATTTGTAAATTTGGGAATATCATACCATTACCTCATAGAGTGGCTTGAGAGTCAAATGAGCCAATATAGAAAAACTCTTGGGGGGCATCCTTGGCAGTCCAGTGGTTAGGACTTCATCTTCCAATACAGGGGGCTATGGGTCCTATCCCTGGTCAGGGAGCTAAGAACCCACATGCTTCAAGGCCAAAAAAATAAAACAGAAACAATATTGTAATAAACTCAATAAAGATTTTTTAAATGGTCTACATCAAAAAAAAAGAAAGAAAAACTCTTGGAACAGTACCTGGCATAGAACATGCACTATATTATTAGCTGCTATTGATAAACATTACAAATTTATAAACTATACTTCATTTAAAAAAAAAACACCAAACTTTCTACTTTGCAGAAAGAAATGTTAAGAGGATGAAAGGGAGAGCCAGATACTGAGAGAAAATATTTGCAAATCCCCCAAATTTTGTATTCAGTATATATAAAGAAAGTAAAAACTAAGCAATAAGAAAACAATCTGATTTTTAAAATAGGGAAAAATTTGAACAGATACTTCAAAGAAGATATCTGTATGGCAGATAAGAAAATGAAAAGATATTCAACACCGTAAGTCATTAGGAAAATGAAATTAAAATCATGAGATATTCCAATATACATGTTAGAATGGCTACAATAAAAACATTTTAAAAATCCAACATTACCAAGTCCTGGTAAGTTCAGAGAGCAGTAGATTTTTTGTGCTTTGCTGTTGAGAATGTAAAATGACACAAGAAAATATTTCGGCAATTTCTTATAAGATTGTAAACATACACTTATTACATAGCTAGGAAATCACAATCCTTTCATGTACACTAAAGGAATGAAGTGAAAGTGAAGTCGCTCAGTTGTGTCCGACTCTTTGCGGACCCCATGGGCTGTAGCCTCCCAGGCTCCTCCATCCAGAGGATTTTCCAGGCAAGAAAACTGGAGTGGGTTGCCATTTCCTTCTCCCAAAGGAATGAAGAGATACATTTACTCAAAAACCCATATGTAAATGTTTAGAGCAGCTCTATTCAAAATCACTCCCAAAAAACTGTAAATAACCAATATGTCCTTTAGAAGGTGAGTAGATAAACAAACTATGGTACATCCACACACTAGAATACTACTCGTCAGTACAAGAAACAAATTACTGATGGTCACAGCAACTCGGCTGAATCTCAAAGGCACTGTGCTGAGCGAAGGAAGTCAAATTTAAAAGATTATACAGTGTGTGTTGGGGGGTGTGTATCTTCCCAACCCTGGGATCGAACCCACATCTCTTGTATCCCCTGAATTGGCAGGTGGATTCTTTACCGCTGCAACACCGGGGAAGCCTATGCACAGTATACTGCATGATATTTTAGAAAAGACCAAAGAGTTGCCAAAGGCTAGAGGTGGGGAATGGTGAGACTACAGAGGAACAGCTCAAGGGAGGTTTTCTAAATCTTGGGGCTGTCGTGACTGTGAAGGTGGTCACAGAAACATATATGTAATAAAACTCCCAGAACTGTAACAGCAAAATCAAATGAGTTTTACTGTATATAAATTAAGAGCAAACAACCCACAATAAAACCCAGAAGGCAGGCTCTGGGATCATTTTATCTATTTGTTTCTCAGCTGCAACTCTGACTGGCTGCGTGACCTTCACTGAGTCACTTAACCTCTCTTTGCCTCAGTGTTGTAAAATGAAGATATTTTCTGCCTCATAACATTTTGGGGAGGATTGAGGAAATCATATACATCCAGAATGTGGCGTATAAAAGAAATGTCATCATAAAAAAATGTTTACTCTCATTATTAAGTTTAGTCCAGTTGTACATTGATTTTACTTTGTTATTCAAAGACCGATTTCTTCAGGGGGGTTGTGCAGGAATTCTCACTTAATTCAGAATATCCTTATTTCTCATTGCAATTTTTTCATCTGTACCAGATTCAGAAGGAGTTTAAGAATTTTGTAATTTACCCTTATAAGACCCTGAAATCATCCTTCTGCATTAAAAACTCTCTGCCAGGTTTTAAAGATTTTTCAAGTTTGCCAGTTTAAACTAGTTTTGGGGAGGAAGTCAGGACCAAAAATTAGAGTCCAGAAATGGAATGGTGTCATCTGCTTAACACTGCATGGCTCAAATTCTTCCTAGCTTGTCTTGAATACCATCACTTTGATAGAGTGAATTGTGATTCTTGACACAGAACAACAAATGACTCACACACTCTTCCTCAACCGTGGAATTTCCTGTTATTCTTTTCTTTCGTGTCCTGTGGTTCTTGAAATAATCTCTCTTTTATATTCCTTCCATCTCCCAGTCCCCAGCTTCCCACCGACTCTAACACGCTAAAATAAGGAGATGATGGCCTTTGATATGCCATTTTCATCTTCAAAGGACTAAGTGTCTCTGCTCTCCTTCTTGAATCATCATTAGCCTCCTTTAGCACATTTTCCACTGGAAATAATTGTTGTGACATGTCCTCAATTCCTTTCCAATGAAAGTGGAGCATAACCCAAGGCTTTTCAAAATTTGAACAAAAGGATTTCATCTCAGGCACACAAAACACAGTCATAGCCAGCTGTCAGTTCCATGCCTTAATGAATGTATACTGAACATCGTTTGTGCAACGCACGATAGGAACAAACACGACCAAGAACGGCCCCATGAAGCCACAGGGATTCTCATATATTGCTGCTGAGAGTGTAAATGGGACTAAAACTCTAGAAAACAGTTTGCCATTATTATTAATGCTGAAGATATACCCTGTGACCCAGCTATTTCACTCATGGGTCTCTATCTTAGAGAACCCATGCACGTGTGCTCCAAGAGAAGCATCTAAAAACGTTACACAGCACTGTTCCTTACAACATCCAAACCTGAAACAGCCCAAAGGCTCATCAACAATTGAATGGATAACATATTGCTGTCTGTTTATACAATGGTACACAGAAATGAAAATTAATTAACAGCAATGCACAATGACATGGATGAGTCTCACAAACACTGTCAAACGAAAGAAAGTCAGACATAAAAGAGTACATTTGATTTAAATAAAGTTCAAAAAACACAGCACTGTTCCTTACAACATCCAAACCTGAAACAGCCCAAAGGCTCATCAACAATTGAATGGATAACATATTGCTGTCTGTTTATACAATGGTACACAGAAATGAAAATTAATTAACAGCAATGCACAATGACATGGATGAGTCTCACAAACACTGTCAAACGAAAGAAAGTCAGACATAAAAGAGTACATTTGATTTAAATAAAGTTCAAAAAAGGTATAATTAAGTCATATTGTGGTACAGATGGTAAATAAAAGAAAACTATGGAAACAGTTCCCATAAAATCAGTAGTTAACAGTTACTTCTAGCAAGGAGGGGAATGAGTCATCAGTAATATCAAAAATGTTTTATTTCTTAACCTGAGTGGTTGTGTCAATTCATACTCATTTAACTATATATATATGTGTAATATATATGCATATATTGTTATATATATATTTATGCTCTTTTCTTATGTCAATTTATACTCATTCAGCTATGTGGATATAACTATATATGTGCATATAGTCTGTCTCTTATACACATCTAGATGTGTATAAGAGACAGAGGCTGATTAGAGGAGTGCTAAATATACTATATGTTAGGTACTTTTCTAAGGTGCTTCACCTCCAAGTCCCCCCGATGAGGTCGGTACCCCCAGTTTTACAGATGAAGAAACTGAGGCACAGGAAGGTTAAGTGACTCGTTCAAGGCTTCCCAGCTAGCAGGTGGCAGAGGCAAGGTTCAGATCCAGCCTGGTCGAAGGCGTCCAGTGTCAGTTTCCATGTCTGGCCCCAGGCCCACCTGGGTTTGATCTACAAGGTGTGTAAAACCTGAGGGGTGTGGGCTGGGAGGGAAGGGCACCCTCATCCTCTAGGGAGCCTCCAGATTGTCTGCTTTCCCTTGGGTAGAGATGTACATCGTGTGTGTTTTGAGAACATCTAGGTCGTTCTGACACAGGCCTGATTAAAGGCTGCTTGTTCAGGTTGTTGAGACTAATACCTTCCCCACCCCTTTAGTTCTCTTGAGATTCTTTCTCTTTTAGGATTTATAGGGAGCCTCCAGATTGTCTGCTTTCCCTTGGGTAGAGATGTACATCGTGTGTGTTTTGAGAACATCTAGGTCGTTCTGACACAGGCCTGATTAAAGGCTGCTTGTTCAGGTTGTTGAGACTAACACCTTCCCCACCCCTTTAGTTCTCTTGAGATTCTTTCTCTTTTAGGATTTCTTAGCTTTCTTTCTGGGTGTGGCTCTAAGTACCATAATTCCTAAAATATGAGGATCACAAAATTCAGAGTGGTTTATATATTAGCATGGAATGTAACCAGGTGGTGAAATAACCGTTGGCTGTAGAGGAGATGATAGATAATTACTGGGTTGTGTTTGCTTTTAAATATGCCACACTGTAGTATGCTTTTTTCTTTTTTAAGTACATTTTAACTCTGCCTGTTCCTCTTATCACCCCCCTCGCACCCCGCACCCAAACAATTATAAAATGTGAGGTTTAGATTGAATTTTTTTTTAATAAAAAAGAAATGTGTTTTCCTGTCATATCTTTATTTATGTTACACTGCTTGAATTAAAATCTAAGACCTTTTCTCTCGAGGGGGTGCATAACTTATCTTTGTTAATTATGTCCCTCCATTCTCTCTTCATTTCAGCTGAGGCTGTAACACTGCCTTTGTATATTTTGTATGAATTATCTTGAAGAACATGATAATTTATTTTGAATATTCAAGTAATCACATCAGTTAAGAGGCTGCAGTCAGAATTAGAATTACAAGCAGCTGCTCACAGCAGCTGATGTTGCTTAAAAGCCTCTTAAATGTTTGTCTCCTGGCCACGTGCAATTGCAGTCTGATTTGTGTATTAGAAATGGGGTTGAAGTAGAGCTCAGTCTCCTGAAGCCGGGTCTTTAAGGGACCAGTTAGAAACTTGGAGAGGATCACCTGTCCTCATCAGTGCAGCCGTTAATTGTCTGCAAGTCTGCTTCATCCAAGAAGGTGGTTGCCTTGTGAAACAGGTCAGAGCTGCTCCAAAGAACCCCTTAAATACAGTGTTTCGGGACTTCATGTCCTGGAGAATGCTTTATATACTGTGCTTGTTATAGCAGCTCCTTTCTGTTTGCTTTGCAAGACATGGTAGGTTTGGAAGAAGCTCAGTGACCCCAGAGGAAGGTGGCTCCAAATGCAGAGTGATGGTGGGTGCCCTATATCGGGCCCTGGTACGGAGCCCCATGCTTGAGTTTACCATCATTTTGCAAATGGGACTGGCATGTTATAAAGGACTTCCAA
This sequence comes from Cephalophus harveyi, assembly GCA_006410635.1. Classification (NCBI taxonomy): domain Eukaryota; kingdom Metazoa; phylum Chordata; class Mammalia; order Artiodactyla; family Bovidae; genus Cephalophus; species Cephalophus harveyi. The sequence continues at coordinate 191,247 of SJYT01031753.1, forward strand.
AATTCAAAATGTAGGTGAATCGTTGCAAAGTACTGTTGGAAACCCAATCTCAGTGGGTGATTGCCTTGCCCATGGATTCACGTATCCACCTGCCCACCTGCTGTCCATCTCAGACATTTATTTCTAATCCACTTCTGTCTTCTGAGCTCCAGATTCATCAGGAGCTCCAACTTCTCATCAGCTGATTCACTTGGTCTCCCTCCAAACCTGTCTCCCGTCTGCCAGCATGACCCGGAGCATCCCCATCACCAGTTTGCCCAGGCCACCAGTGCCAGAGTCCTTCTCCCATCAACCACATCCTTCCTCCTTTCCTTCATCCGTCATTTGCCAAGTGTTGTCCGTTCGGGCTCTGCTGTGTCTGCTGCCGCCCTGCCTTCACAGCATGCCAGCCCTTGCAGGGTGTCTGGTTTCCCCCGGCTCCTTCCCGCCTCTCTGCGTTCAGGTCCCAGCCTGGCTGTCACGGAGATCTTCTGACACGTCAGTGGGATCCGCGCACTCCATACTGAAAGCTTCGTTTGCTTTCACTTAGGGCCATCCTTGATCCCGCTTCACTTCCTGCCTGCACCTCTCACTCTGAACACCCCACATCTCCCCACCCGTGCCCTGTCAGCTCCATCTCTGCTCTGCACCGTCTGTGTCCGGATGCTTCCCTGATCGCTTCCCACTGACAAAAACACACGAAAGCAAAGCCAGCTAAACAGAAAAGGCCCTGTTCCTTGTAAGTCAGGCTCACACACCCTGGAATCTCTGATGCTATTTACTCAATTAGCTATTCCTACCCCTTCTGGCCCTTGTAACCTTGGTTATAGCCAGCTGACCTCTGTGTGCGTCAGCCTCCTCCTCATCAGGGGAGGGCAACTGGTGCTTTCCTCGCCTCTCTGCTCCAGGTCTGGCGTGTTCCCTGTGTATCCTTGGTACCTGTGTGCTGTCTGGCGTGTGGTAGGTATCTGGCAATTATTTGCATGAATGTTTCTCTCTCTGTGTACCTTTTGGGTATAATCAGCTCTGTAATCTGTGCTTATGGCTTTGTGAAGGTCAGTATGCCTCAGTAGCCTGAGAAGCTTGAGAGTTTGTAACACTGCACAGATGAGGAGCCCCCGCGGGAAAGCCTGCTCTGGGAGATAGCAGCCTTAGGGGACTGGATTCCCTGCTTAGGGTTGCTGTTCTCCCACCCAGGCTGAGGGAGTAGAGCAAATTGCGAAACGTCCCCCCGCCATCTGCCAGGAGCAGAGGACGCTGTTTCAGTGTGCTGTGTTAAAGGGCCTTGCTTATTTGCATGTTACCTTGTAGAGCTTTTAGGTGGAATAAGCCAGGGATTTGTTGTGGCACTGTGCCCAAGGAAGGAAGAGAACCCACGCTGGTGTCTAAGCACTCGGCTGTTCCCTAGTCAAATAATGGTTGAAACTGACACTCTCTTTTTAACCTAATTTTGGTTGGCCTCAACACTGAGCCACGGAGAAGGAAATGGCAATCCACTCCAGTATTCTTGCCTGGAGAATCCCATGGACAGAAGAGCTTGATGGGCTGCCGTCTGTGGGGTCACACAGAGTCGGGCACGACTGAAGTGACTTAGCAGCAGCAGCACCAATGCTGAGGCAAGGTTAAGGCAGCCCGTGTAGGTTGGACGGAGCCTGTCTGCTTCATTGCCAAGTGGTCATTGATTCACTGACCATACGCTCTTACTCCCCATTGTGTTCTCTGCTGCCCTCTGCTCCAGCGCGTGGATCCTGCAGAGACATATGATAGTACACCTACTGACAGATCCTAACCCAGTGGGAGAGGTGAGGTGTGAACTTGATGCAATAGATCGTTATTGGTGCTGTGGGTAGGGCTGTGTGTTGCCAGTAGGTTTGAGTGCAAGTGACAGAGATCCCAAAATAATCATGGCCCCACTAATGGCATCTCAAAACAAGGTGTTACTTGTATTTTGCACAAAGGGCTGGGGAAAGGGTACGGGGTGACCAGCTGCAGGCTCCTAGCTCACTGTGTGTTGGGCTCAGAGGCAGCAGGATGGAGAAGGAGACAGAGGAGAAGGGGCCGAGGTTTCAGTTGTGTTTTCTCTTAAGGGACGTTCCCAGAAACCAACCCCCGACAGTGTCGCTTATGTCTCCCTTAGCCAGGACATTAAACATACAGCCACACGAATCTGCGGACAGACTGAGAAATCTCATCTTGATTCTGAGTGGCTGTGGGCAGCTCAGAGTCCTGCTGCTGTACCCGGAATCCTGGTGACCGCCCCCCGGCCTGTACTAGGGTGGATGAGAGTGACTGTGCTGCCCACGTGGAAGTTGGAGTCTGTGGAAGAGACCGACAGGGAACAGATACTGGTACCATAGTGATGAGCACCAAGAATGCAGTGTGGGGTGCTGTGGGCAGACAGGAAGGGACCCCCTAAATCAGACCCAGGGGGCCAGGGAAGGGTGCCTGGAGACTGAGCAGACATCTGCCTGCTGGAGAGAGGAAGCCGGCGTTCAGGCACAGGCTGTGAGGGAGGAGGCAGATAGCACACGAGGAACTGATTGTAAGGAGAAGCAAAGGCGGAAGCAGGGGCCTGAGGCCGCACTGAGGGATCCGAGTGTTGTCCTAAGAGCCTTTAACTGGTTTTGAGACGAGTAATCTGGAAAGATGCTTTTTGGGAAGTGGGAAGCAACGCCAAGACCAGAGGCAGGGACCCTCCATCAGAAGGGAGTGCAGTAGTTCAGCTGACATGATGCTGACCTTGATTAGATAGTGGCTTTCGGGATCGAGGGTTTCCTAGAACTGGGAGCAGATTTAGAAATAGTTTGGGCTGCTCTTCACCTGACAGCTGATGAAAGCAAGGCGGAGAGGTCAGATGGCGGGGCCGGCCGCACAGTCAGCTGGAGGCAGCGCTGGGTCACCCCTCTGCCTGAACTCTCTGTGTCCCTGCCGAATGGCCAGCTGGGGCCGCATGTCTTTGTTGGGCGTCGGAGAGGGCAGGTGGTGTGTGAGCTGGAACGTGGAGAGCGTCTGCTGGGGCAAGCACGGTCCAGGCACTGGGAGTGGCACTGGAGTGGGTGTGGAGCAGAAGTGGGTGAGCTGGATGCTCCCAGTTCTGCAGGTTGAGATCAGTGGTAGGGGACTTCAGGGAGGTCGGGTAAGGTAAATCGCTCAGGAGTGTTTCGAAATCAAGGAAGGCTTCCCTGTAAGATTAAGTGGTTTATGCTTAACTCTTTAAGCACTGGGAGCAAATTAACATTTGATATTGAAGGACTGACTTGAGCTTGACGACACAGTCTGCGTTTAATGTTGGCCATGCCCGGGGCCTCATATAAGGTGCCTGTGGTCAGCAGAATAAAGTCCCTCAAAGATGTGTCCCAGTTTCCCATCACTGTGACTATGTGGAAAATTAAGGCTGTAGATGAATTAAGGCTGCCAGCCAGCTGAAGTAGAGGGTCCTAGGTTATCCAAGTGGGCTCAGTGTAACCAACCCCCAAGGGTCCTTAAGGGGCTTCCCTCGTGGCTCAGCTGGTAAAGAGTCCAATTGCAAGGCAGGAGACCTGGGTTCAATCCCTGGGTTGGGAAGATCCCTTGGAGAAGGGAAAGGTTACCCACTCTGGTATTCTGGCCTAGAGAATTCCATGGACTGTTGAGTCCATGGGGTCACAAAGAGTAGGACATGACTGAGTGACTTTCACTTTCACTTTTCAAGGGTCCTTAAATGTGGAAGAGGGGGTTGGGAAAGAATGAGAAGGGTGGGGTGTGAGGAGACTGGGCCCAATGCTGCTGGCCTTCAGGACGGAGGAGGCAACTGTGAATGGAGCGATAGATCGCATCCTGTAGAAGCTGGAAAAGGCCAGGAGAAGGATCCTCGCATAAAGCCTCCAAAAAGCAGCCATGCGCATGCCTGGATTTTAGTCTAGTGAGACCCGTTTTGGACTTCTGACCTATAAGATACACTTGTGTTGTTAAAAGAACTTCTGGGGCTTCCTCGGTGGCTCAGATGGTAAAGAATCTGCCTGCAGTTCAGGAGACCCAGGTTCGATCCTTGGGTCATGAAGATCCCCTGGAGCAAGGAATGGCAACCTGCTGCAGTATTCTTGCCTGGAGAATTGCATGGACAGAGGAGCCTGATGGGCTGCAGTCCATGGTGTCACACAATTGGACGTGACTGAGCGACTAATACAACAACAAGCCACTAAGTTTGTGTGTGGTCCTTGGTTACCTGACACAGCGGTCAGTAAGTGTGTGCTGAGTGAATGAGTTGTGCTTTAAGAGATCAGTGTGAAAGCTGTATGTATTAGATGGATTGGATGCGGGGAGGTTCTGGAGGCCAAGGAGTTCATAGGAGATGGTTCTGGCAAAGAGGTGATAGGACAGGACAGGGTGGGGGCCGGTAGGGTGACTGGAGTCACAGGACTGGCCTGGGATCTGTGCAGGGGGGAGTGTGCTTTCAGGACTGGGTTCCTGGAAGGTGATTAGGCAAGAACAGAATCACCTGGACGGAGTCAGGAGGCAGGGAGGCTTGGCTTGTTGGGACTGAGGTGCAGACACATCATGTATATGTCGGTGGCACGAACAGGGGATACAGGACTGGGTGTCATTGGTCATGACTTATCTGTTCCCTTTAAATTTTTTTATGGTGAAGAAACTCAGCAGCTCTTTTGAAGGATTAAATAGGTCACATTCCTTAACATTAAGAAGTTTTTCCTAGTGTTTTTTGCCTACATTTTTTTTTCTGCCGTTTGAATTCTATGAACCTTTAAAAAAATTTAGTAAATAAAAATGTTAATACTAAATTATTGTTTAAAAAAACTAGAAATAACATAATCTTATGACCCTTGCATAGTTCACCTTGTGTCACATGTCATCTTCCCAGAAGCCTCTGTGGCTCCCGTTGGTCTGTCACCCAGCCAGTCACTAGTGGTCACGTGATTACCATCCCCACCTCCAACACACACACCCTGGGTTCTGACCCTATCAGATCTCACCTACTGAGCTGGGGAGGATGGAGCCTAAACACAGCTTGGCTTGTCCTAGCAAAAGGAAAATGAATGGTACTTGCTAGAACATTTCCACATCTTTTCCTTTTTTAATATCAATTTGCCACTGAACTATATATACACTTGTTTTAGACTTGGTTGCGTCCTGAAAATTCTTGATTTCTGAATTCCCTTGTTCTTTATAATGAACTTGGTTGGAGTGATTGAAGTTACAGGTGTATTGACGTTAGAGGTGTCTTCCTGTAGCACCACACTCATTGCCTTCTTACCTGTCAATTGCCGCCGTCTTCCCTCTCTGATCACTGACCTTCTACTTGGTGACAGTTGCACCATGTAATTTGCATTTACAAGTTTTCAGTGACGATTGTACTAAATTCAACTTTGAAAAAAGTGTAAAGCCTATAAGATGAATTGACCAATGATGGTGGCGCTAGTGGTAAAGAATCCACCTGCCAGTGCAGGAGACATAAGAGACAGCGGGTTTGATCCCTGGCTCCGATCCCTGGGTCAGGAAGATGCCCTGGAGAAAGGCATGGCAACCTACTCCAGTATTCTTGCCTGGAGAATCCCATGGACAGAGGAGCCTGGCGGGCTACAGTTCACGGGGTCACAGAGAGATAGGACTGAAGTGAGTTACTATGCACGATGGCCATAAACCACATGTGAAGAAAATCAGTTTAATTTCAAGGAGTTCCATTTCATTCTCCAGAAAAGGAAAAAAGATGATTTCCTCCTTATTCTTAGAATGAAGATCCCATTCTTTCTAAGTTAACCAAGTAAACTTGCTCTTCTTTCTTCCCTTTGCCCGTTGATCTGGTTAAATAAGGCTTGTGGGTGCTACCTCGTGTATTGTCTTTCACATCAGTTGGTGCCCTGGTAAGACAGAGCCCCCACAGTATCCGGGAAGTGTAACCAAGTACAGCAGAGTTAAGCCGCCTTGATCAGGAGGTGGGAGAGGACGTGCCCCTTCTTGACCTTTCAGCTACTTTCCCCTCAAAACAGTCACACTGTTTCTTTTCTCTTGAAATCAAATTGTTTCCCTTAATCAGACGGTCAGCTTGGCATGCAGTCATTTTCTCTGATGTCTTCCAATCTCAGAAAGCAAATAGAAAAAACATTTTATAGAGAACCCTGCAAATAGCTGTTCTGCGGCCATGCCCTGCGGTGAATGCCCTGAGCTCTGGTCTGAAAGCCCTGGGTTTCTTCACAGACAGATGGGAGGGCGTGATGCACCTTTATAGCAACCGAGTGTTCAGCGGCACATGGATTTCGTTCTCTTGTTAGCACTGCTCTAGCTCTGAAATGTCACTCTCAGATTCTTATTTTGGAGAGAAGGGCGTGTCCTGTAAATTTCTCCCTCTTACTCATGTTCATTCTGTCTGTCTCTGCTGACCTGCTTTTCTCCATTCAGTGGGGACCCTGCTTTCCTGTTGGTAATTACATTCCCCAGGTGATGTCAGGGACATACTGCCACTGACACACCGTTTAGAGGAAGAAGAAAGTGAACTCCAGACAGTGAAGACAGGCTCCCTTGAGTAGGCTGGGAAACCTTCTGCTTGAAGCTCCCTTGAGCCCATTAGCATCATGAATCAGAGAACTGAGGACCTGGTGACAACTGGACAACTGAGGTGATAGGCAAATGGAAAGTGTGGTTTTTTAAAAGATATTTTGTTGCAGCAGAAAAATGCTGATTCTGAGCTCTCTCTTTCTCTCATATGTATATATGATACATATGTAAGTACTTAAGCACTTTAGCATCTGTATACTGGCTGAGTTAATACATTCTATTTGCAGTACTACCTAATGTGACTTCACCACAGGATGCTTAGGTCTTTTTATTACTTAAAATTTTAGGTTTGGGTAAATGAGTTTCCATGAAGAGTGTCTTCATTTGAAAGGAAAGTTAGTATTGTGCTAAAGAAACAGAGTTTTTCACCCAAATGCTAATATGAAAATCAGCCCAGCCTGCTATATACAGTCTGATTTACTGGGAAATTGGTAAGAACTTACTTCACAGAGTGCTTTAACTTATATATATTGTACGTTTTATTCATTATTGCTAGCTGGTGCTTTTTGAGCTATATTTGGGAATTTTGCATTTAAATTGAGAAGCCAAATTTATAATGCCAGTTTAGAGATGAAACCTTACAGAGGAGGAGAAATTCTGTATGCAGTTTTTAATACAGCAGCTCTCAGACTTTTTGTTCTTAGGACTTGCACTTTTAAAAGTTGAGAAACTCAGAGAGCTTTTGTTTATATGGGTTTTACCTGTTGACATTCATCCTATTAGACATTGATTTTAAAATTACTTTGGATCTCTGAAGGTCACCTTCATATGTGAACTTCATCGGGTATACTGGTTTTGGTCAATTTAAGGTCTGTAAGTACCCTCCTTAGATAGGGTAATATTTCAAAGTAAATTTATGTCCTCTGACAATGCTGGTTGCTTGCATAGATGCCATACCGGAGGACTGTCAGTTTTTAAAATAAAAATCCAGAGCAGAAAGGAGTAACTTAAGGTCTCAGTGTGGTGTAAATACCTTTTTAGATGTTCACTTTATTTATTTTTTAAATCTCATTCTCTTTGCCATCTGTACATTATTGTATTTGGGCCTTCAGATTGGCTGTCTTTTGGAATAGTTTTAAAAATAGCTAATTTCTTTTCTGTTCATGTCTCTTTGATAGATACTTCTTAACTTTTTTTTTTTTTTTTAATACTATTGATTTTTAAATACTAACGATTTTGCTTGCCCTCCGAGCCATCAGGGAAGCCAAGCATCGCATCCCCACATCTCCACCTTGTTCTTTTTAACCATTTAAACTTTATCGCTTTCTTGTGTTACCAGAAGGTCCTCCTGGCCTTTTTGTATGTCTGATCATGTAGCGTTCTGCTTTGGGGAACTGTCGACACCCATCCGCCTGCCCTGTCCTTTACTCTGGGGACTTCTTTGAGGCTGTTTATACCCTCAGTTTCTGTGATGTCTTGAGTCAGGTGCCACTGTATCGTGAGCTGCTCGCTTCCACGTGCTCGGGTGTTTCTATGGGGTACGTTTTGCATTGTCCAGTATAGTAGTCACAAGTTACGGGTAGTAGTTACTGCAGCACTTGGACTATGGCTAATGCAACAGAGGTTTTCCACTTACTTTTAATTTACCTTTAAATAGCCCTGTGTGGTTCCCATCTCTCCAGAGGATACAACTCCCAGGGAATCTGAGAGCTTCCTTTTTTACTGACTCATGCATGTCTCCATCTTGACCTCAAGAGTTTCTTGCAAGTTCACCCATTCATTTTTATAGGAGTTTTGTGTATATCTTACTGTCACTTTTAGAAGTGTTTTGTAGCATGTAGGTTTCAGCATCTGTAGACTGTTTTACCACCAGAAACAGAACTAAGAAAGCAAAGGCTGTTTGAAGTTGGCTGCTTTTTATGAAATCTTGAGACAGTTCAAGGTGACGTTCAAGGGTAGAATAGAGTTAAGACAAGGATTCTAGGTTGGGGAGACTTGAACAGACTTATCAGCTACTAAAAAATTGAAGATAAAGGGGGAAGCAGAGTTGAGCAGTCATTTCTTGAAGGGGGCAGGCAAGTAGGAGATGCTGTGCCTCCTTTTATGGATTGGGAGGGAAAGAGTAGCTTTATTTTTTTTTTTAAGTATTTGAATTTTTTTTTTGACACAAGTCATGTAATAGGACGTTAACTTTTTTTTAAAATGTTTTGGCCTCACAGCATGGCATGTGGGATCTTAGTTCCAGTTCCTGATCAGGGATCAAGCCTGCATTGTGCCCCCTGCAGTGGAAGCGCACAGTCTTAACTACTGGACAGCCAGGAAAGCCCCCGAAATTAACCATTTTAAAGTGGACAATTCAGTGGCATGCAGTTCACCCACACTGTGGTACCCCAGCCACCTCTGTCTAATCCCAAATCATTTTCACCCCCCCAGAGGAGACCCTGTGCCCATCAGCCATTCTCAGCCCTGCCCTTCCCCACCCCCAGCCTTTGGGCAACACTGATCTTTCTATCTTTAGACCCTGATACTGGGAAAGATTGAAGGCAGGAGGAGAAGGGGGCGACAGAGGATGAGTTGGTTGGATGGCATCACTGACTCGGTGGACATGAGTTTGAGCTGCTGTAAGGACAGGGAAGCCTAGAGTGCTACAGTCCATGGGGCTGCAAAGAGTTGGACACAATTGTGCAACTGAACAACAAAGTCTACATATTTCATATAAAACGAATCATACAATATGTAGCCTTTGACGTCTGTTTTCTTTCACTTGGCATAATTGGAGTTTCATCCACCTGTAGCAGGTAACAAGCACCTTGACATTTGAAGGAGAGAGAGAGTTTCAGGAAATGCATACTGACAAGCCTGAATCTCAGCAGAACATGTCAGTTCAGCTAGTTAGATTGTCCAGGATTAAGGCTCCACAGGGGCAGATGTGGCAGCAAGAGTATCTGTGGGATGGTTGACTGAAGACACCCCAGGAGCCAGCGCTGGGATGGAGGGGGCAGGCATCGAAGTTCTGGATCTGGTGATGGTAATCGCCACCAGTGAATTGGCTGCCAGCGGGGTAAAGGGGGAAGAGTGGATGGGGAGGAACCTCCCTTAAGAGGGGCAGGAGTGTCCTGTTTCTAACGGGGGTAAATTTGGGGCCTTGAGTCAGAGCCCATCTGTAGCAAGGGACCGTCTTTCGCATACAGACTGGGGCACTGTCCCTCCTGCTGCGTGAACCAGTGGACAGACCGCGCTTCCGAGCCAGTGAGGAGGAAGCCATGTCTTCCCTTCCGAGCTGGGTGACGGAGCAGTTCTGCTGGCTTGGGGGCTTCTCACACACCCAGAAGCAGGGGACTGGAAAGCCGACCCAGCCTTTTTTGCTGCTGCCCTTTGATGAAGGTCTTAACGCTGAGTCAGCTGCCCTGGTTGGTGCTGGGAGCAGTGATGGAGACCGCGGTGTTGCCAGCGAGGCCACGCAGGACCAGGCTGTCTTTGCCCAATGACATAAAGGTCAGAGGACTTTCAGATCTTCCCATCTTGTCCCCCGTCTGCTCTTGAGCCCAGCAGCCATGCACCACTCATCCATCCCACCTTATTATGGGGCCCAGCGCCAAGCTGTCCTCCATGTGAACCTTGCCCTCGAGGGCTGATTGCATCTGGGCTGTGATTCAAGTGTAAACAGAGGAGCTTCACCAAGCCTGGGGCTTTGGGGGAGAGGAGTCAGGGGAGATTTCTCTGAGTGAGGACTTTTATGCAGAGGTGAGGGTAGGGGTACGAGAGGCAGGAGGCAGAGGGAACTTACCCTGCACAGGGCTTGCCTGCAGAAAGGAGAAGGTGGCAGGAGGTGGGTGTGGTCGGGCCGTGGGCAGGGCAGGGTGGGGAGGGCAGGCTTGGGCTGGAAGCCGGGGTGAGCCAGTGATGCAGGGGCCCTAAGCAAATGAGGGGTTGTGGGTTGTCTGCAGAGAACAAGGCGCACAGTCGTTGAGAGGCTTCAGGCAGTCGTCGGCCTGTCGGTTTTGGTGGCTCTGGTGCAGTGCGGAGATGGGGGGCAGGGTGCGGCGGGAACAGGGTGGAGAGCTGAGACTGGCCATCTGGGAGAGCCGGTGGAAGAACACGGTCTGGGGTGGGGTGCGGCTGGGAGAGGTGGATGTGTGTGCGGCGCAGGGGGAAGCATCGGCGCCCGCAGAGATGGTGGTGGTGCCCAGGTGCCCCGCCGCTCACCCCCTGTATCCTTCCACGCCTCCTTGCATGCTGTGCTGCAGCTTGAAACAGCCATCCACAGTCGGCCTCCTAGATCTTCGACTTGTTAACCCTTAATAACCTGGCCCCATGCCACCTGTATGAAGTCTGCCCCGATTCCGCCGAGAATCCATTCCTTTAACATTTACAGAGCGTTCACATGTTTCAGTATGCTTTAAATCATTGCTGTCAGCTTTCAGGTGAAGGCAGAATCATAGCCCATGTGAGCACTTCATCCTTCTCAGGGCGTGGCAGCCCCCTTTCCCCTCTGCTCTTGGATCGTATCTTTCCTTTGGCATGAAGTGAGGCGAAGCGTTAGTCACTCAGTTGTGTCCGACTCTTTCTACCCCGTGGTCTGTCCATGGAATTTTCCAGGCAAGAATACTAGAGTGGGTTGCCATATCCCTTCTCCCGGGGATCTTCCCGACTCAGGGATCAAACCCGGGTCTGCTCCATTGCAGGTAGATTCTTTACCATCTGAGCTACCAGGGAAGCCCTTTTCCCAAATCGCTTGGCCTAACCACTCCCACTGCTCTTTTAAGGATGGGTCCCAGCTCCACTCCTCTGGGGAGGTCTCCCTGGGTGCCCCAGCCCTAGATCTCTCCCTCCTCCCCTTTGCACTCACCCCTTTGGTGCTGCTTCTCTTTTACCAGGTTCCTTGTGGTCTTAATTTTCTACATGTATGTGATTCCAGGTAGACTGGACAGTAGTGGATTCCTCCCAGTACCCTCCGTCAAGAAGAGTGTATGTAAATGGCTGGGATGCTTGTGCAATCCACAGGGGGCTCCTATCCTCAGTTCCTGTGATAGATAAGATGTGGGCACTGGAATAGATAAGGTTTGACACTTGGATGTGAGCATCATGTGCCTGGTTTGTGACGCAGTAATGGCTATCTTAATCTAGAATTTGTTTTGAAGAGTAATACCCAAATGATTGTTTGGTGCTGTAGTTTTTCTCCATACATGGTTTTATTCTTGGACAGGACCCTAAACCCCTGAGAGGTTGGTCAGGAGTAAATAGAGTGCCACACACATGGCATCCTGAAGGACCAGCTGGGCACCAACCTTCCAGACAGAAATCACCCCCCTGCTGGGATCTTTACCTTGGAAACTGGGCCTGGGCGCAGAACAGAGTCAGGAGACCTGGCAACCTTTAGCATAGTGCCTTTCTACCTTTTTCAAGGGAGTGGGGTTATTAGTGTCCAAAAAATAGTCCTTGGCCTCAGGTTAATCTGTACTCCCAGCCTTTGAGGGAAAGTGCTTATTTTTGTAATATCCCACGGGCCATCTCTGCTGTTTGCACATCTCTGAAAGTTCTTCTGTGTCAAACCTCAAGCTATTTCTACTGTTTCTTGATCCTCTTTGTAGATGGAAACACGCTGATTTGATAATAGAGCATTCCTCAGCTTTTTCTCTTGGTCTAAGACTAGATCATTATCCCAAACTCTTTGCTGTAGGTGTCTTTATTTTTTATATCTTCTACCTGTATATCCTTGTTCTAATAGACTGGACAGTTGTGGAATCTAGTATATTTTTAATTGCATCAGTTGATGTAATATCTAGAGATAGATCCATAACTGATTGTATGTGTCGTTGTTGTTGTTTGTTGTTCTCCAGTCACTAAGTCGGGCTTAGTAGCTCAGTCGGTATAGAATCTGCCTGCAATGCAGGAGACCTGGGTTCGATTCCTGAGTCAGGAAGATCCCCTGGAGAAGGAAATGGAAACCCACTCCAGTATTCCTGTCTGGAAAATCCCATGGACACAGGAGCCTGGCAGGTTACAGTCTGTGGGGTCACAAGAGTTAGACATGACTGAGCGACTAAGCATACACAGTCATTAAGTTTGTGTCCAATTCTTTGCAACCAGATGAACTGCAGCACGCCAGCCTTCTGTGTCCTTCACTATCTCCTGGAATTTGCTCAAATTCATGTCCATTGAGTCGGTGATGTCATCCAGCCATCTCATCCTCTGTCGTCCCCTTGTCCTCCTGCCCTCAATCTTTCCCACCATCAGGGTCTTTTCCAATGAGTCAGCTCTTCACATCAGGTGCCCAAAGTATTGGAGCTTCAGCTTCAGCGTCAGTCCTTCCAATGAACACCCAGGACTGATCTCCTTTAGGATGGACTGGTTGGATCTCCTTGCAGTCCAAGGGACTCTCAAGAGTCTTCTCCAACACCACAGTTCAAAAGCATCAATTCTTCGTTGCTCAGCCTTTTTTATGGTCCAGCTCACATCTGTACATGACTACTGGAAAAATATTTTAAAGAAATTTGAGGATTTGTTACTCATCTTGGCTGTAGAAACTGACCAGGGCTGCACATGGTAGACACATTTCTCATTCCATATTATGTTATCCCTCAGGGCACTCAAACCAGAAGTTTCCATGTGAGATTTTTTTCAGTCATAACCTCACTGAAATTACTTTATCACCTTTATTTGCTTTTCTATCATTTCTAAGCAGGTTTGCTACATGAGATTTAATAGGACCGCACTGATGCTGTGTGCAGGACACCACACTTCTTTCTCGTTCATTTGAATGGGGAAGAAAAACAAAATCAGGTGTGTCATAACCATGGGCCCAGTGACATTCTGCTTTGCACACCTCTGTCTTGGTGGTTAGAATGCCTCGGGCATAAATCATTCCTTACAAAACCTTAGTTTGTTACTTGGAACCCAGCAGTGTGTTATACATATTTGAAGGTGGCTTTTGGATGCACTTTTGTATTTTCCTTGCAAAGGTAAACTTAGTCTGATTTTGGTTTGAGAAGTAGTTAAGAGCTTAGTTTGTATCCTCTGAAGCACGTGCAGGCTCTGTCATCATGCATAGTACCTTCCAGTGTGTGAGCCTCCATTTCCTTCTCTGTAAAATGGGCAAAAGACCCTTTACAAGGTTACAAAAAATTGAAATAAGTGGTGCATGTCAGGGTGCCTGGAGTGACACTTAAACACACTGAGTATTCAGTGTCAGTTACTATTCTCATGAACATCATTGTGTTTTTTAATGATCTTACCACCCTGAACACGGGGATTCTCGAAGAATATTATGATTTTTGTAACAAAATCCTCTTAACTCATTATTGAGGCATTACAGTCTGTGATGATCCAAGGTTTGTTTGATCCTGGAACAAATCAGGCCAGAGTTAATGCTGTTTCATCCTATTAGACCTGGGGTAGCTTATCCCAGTGCCTGCTTGACATTTTGTGGGTCGAAGTTTTCTTTCGCTGGGGCTTCCTTTTCCCCAAGGTTGGCCCACTTATTGTCAGGAGGATTTTTACGATCCAAGTAGCAGTTGGTCAATTCTCAGTTGAAGCTTTGGGTTCAACTTTTTTGTTCTGGGTGTGGCTGAGAGGACTCCTTGGGGCTTCTCATTTGTATCCTGTGAAATGCATGGGCACTTTCTCTGTGAGCAAGTCAAGCTGTTTTTCTGACTGCTGACTCAGTGCCTCCACTTGGGGTTTGGAAAAAAAAAAAAAGCTGTATTATGATGCTTTTTACTGACAATAATGCTAATGACATAAACGGAATTGGCTGACTTGGCTACTAATGAGCAAACAATGGCCTGTCCTCTCCAGAATGTTATATACACAGTTAAAAACCACCTGGAAGCACCATCTTACTTAAAGTTCTTAAACACAGAAAACATTTGGCTTTTTAAAAGCTAGTTTTATGAGCCTTTGTTACTAGAACTGGGTTTACTGATGTTCTGTGGGGCTCCTTTGTGACTGGGTTTGTAGATTCTGTTTTTTAAGAAACAGCCCATGTCCCTAGGCAAAATAGATACTTAAACACTTGGTGTGTACTTTGTTAAATGCAAGATCACTATTGTGTGTGTAAGATGCATGCTTCCCTGGTTTAAAAATTATTAGCTAGACTGAATTCCTGGCCTTAAGGGGGGATCTTTGTGGAATGCAGACAAGTTCCATTTACTAATAACCTGTGTGAGTCGCTCAGTCATGTGCAATTCTTAGCAACCCCATGGATTGCAGCCCACCAGGGTCCTCTGTCCATGGGATTTTCCAGGCAAGAATACTGGAGTGGGTTGCCATTTCCTTCTCCAGGGAATCTTCCCGACCCAGGGATCGAACCTGGGTCCCTTGCACTGCAGGCAGATTCTTTAACCAACTGAGCTACCAGGGAAGCTCAGAAAAACTTAAGTGACCAATTAAATACCAGCTTACATTCACAAATCAATCTTTCAGAAAGTAGATGATACACAGAATTTATTATTCATTTTTCTTTTACAACCGTTAGCCAGAAATGACTACATACATATATTCAATGTTTATTCAGCTATTGGGCTTTCTGTATGATTTATATTTTTAATAACATAGAACATGTTGTATCAGACTAAAAAAAACACCTCTTTTTCCTTCATAACATTACCTAGTCCTGGCCAGGATGCAGTTTTATAGACTACTCACAAATTCCCTGCAGGTGGGAACATTAATAGGTAAAAGTGTTTTGGAAAGAAATTTTGCAAGATATATTATATGAAGACTCTTTGACATAATTGGCCAACTTCTGGGAATCTCATTCAAGAAAATAATACACAATTAAAGTTTTATGTGCAAAGATGTTCATCACAATGTTATTTAAGAATGCTAAAGATTTGGAAACAGACTAAATGATTGTAATGGAATAATGAAAGCATTTATATAAATATTACTCCAAAGCTCAGATTAGATTCATGAAGAAAGTAATTGCTTCAGTGTTGAAATGCAAGATTATACAGGTATATGCTTTGTTAAAGCCCAGAAAAAAGTGAAATATATTTGTATTTCATTTCTATATTTATTATATAGTGTTAGTTCAGTCGCTTAGTCATGTCCGACTCTTTGCGACCCCATGGATCGCAGCACGCCAGGCTTCCCTGTCCATCACCAACTCCCAGAGCTTACTCAAACTCACGTCCATCAAGTCGGTGATGCCATCCAACCATCTCATCCTCTGTCATCCCCTCTCATCCTGCCTTCAATCTTTCCCAGCATCAGGGTCTTTTCCAATGAGTCAGTTCTTTGCATCAGGAGGCCAAAGTATTGGAGTTTCAGCTTCAGCATCAGTCCTTCTAATGAATATTCAGGACTGATTTCCTTTAGGATCAACTGGTTTGATCCCCTTGTAGTCCAAGGCACTCTCAAGAGTCTTCTCCAACACCATAGCTCTGTGCTAAATGCTATACACTAACCATTTCATCCAATTAGGTATTATTTGTACTTCCATTTGAAGAAAATACTTCAGGTGAGGTGATTGAGGCTTTCAGAGGTTGACTTGCCCAAGGTCACTCTGTTTGTAAATGGCAGAAAGAGGGATGTAGATTTTGCCACACTCTCAGAGGCTTTTTGTTTCTACTTTAAAATAAACCTCTCCCCCCCCGCCCCCCCAAAAAAGCCCTCTTCGATTTTTTTCAAGTTTCTGCAATAAATATCCCTTTTTTATTTTTACTGTAACATAGGAACTAGAGTGATGGTTAAAAGAGCAGCCTCTGGAGCCAGTCTGCCTGCTATGGACGTGACCTTGGATAAAGGACTTAACTGCCCTCTGCCTCAATGTACTCCCCTGTGAGAAGGGGATGTGGAAAATGCTGGTGGGGGTCAAGTGAGGCCATCCTTGTACAATTATAGCAGAAAGACTGGCACGTAGGAAGGACTGTTAGTGGCCATTAGTATCATCATGCTGCTCTTCAGAGAAAAGGACTTGAAAATAAGCAAAAGCATTTGAAAAGGTGGGCTGGGCTGTCCTAAGTGGCTTTCCGATCCTTTTGGAGAGAGGGGATGGGGGAGTAACTTTGGAGAACTTTTTCTTAGCAGTCATTAGCACACCATTTAGTGGAGCGAAATAGTTTGCAAAATAATTCAACCTCCCTCAAGTGTGTAATTCAGGTTAGAGTGTAGCTGGCTTAGTGTTTTCTTAGCAAGAGCACAAATCCCTAAACACATGTGTGGCTTAGGTCCTAGCTTAGTTAACCTTGAACTTCTTATACTTAACATGACAGACTCAGTGCCTAGTTCTTCTTGCAGATTTTTCTTACAAGAGAACATGTCGTTACAGAGACCGTTCACTAGTTTGCACTCGGTCAGTCTCAGTGCACGGCCTGCCTCCTGACTCAGCAGGCACGATGGGCCTGTGATGAGTATAGTTAGTAGCTGACAGCACACTTCTAAGATCCTCCGAACTCTCCCTCTTTCCCTTCCCCCTCGCCTATGACTCTCTGCTCCCTGACTCATGGACTGTCCTGCCTGTGGGTTTCCGCCTCTCCCTCACCTCGCCTTCCTGCCATCTCTCCTGTGGCCCCTGCCTGGCTCCCTCCCCTGCCGTGGCCTCACAGTGCCTCCGTCTCCTGCGTGGACTATTGCGGCAGTCTTCTGACAGCCTTGATAATCACCCTCTTTCCAGCCTTCCACCCACCCCCAGTTTAAAAGCAAACACTAGCGCTCTTACCTGCTTCTCCAACATGGGTTTTCACTTTCCTCTCTCCTCCTCCCATCCCATTTCCCACTGGCAAGCCTCACACGTGCCCCTGTGACCAGCTGGTCCCTGCGTAGAATCTGCACATCCTTTGTCAGGACATCTCCTTCAGCTTGTTAGTTACCTCTTCTCTCTCCCGTGAGACTCTGACTTCTCTGGAGGCGGCTGTACTGTATGGTCCGTGTCCCAGTGCCTCCCACAATGCCGTGAAGGTATGTTTGATGATCATAAAAACAGCTGCCACGTGTGTCTTGACAGCTTGGAGTTGAATTGAGGTGCCCATGCATTGCCCCTAAGTGTCTCATTTAATCTCACAAGAATCCTGTGGGATGAAGGCATTATTACACATTTATGGATCAAGAAACTGAAGTCTGTAACAGCCTACTGAAGATCGTACTATAGTGTGAAAGTGTCAGAACCTGGAAGGTAGTAACTCACTTGACACACATATTTCGCGAGATTATTTTCTTGTAGGACTAGTTCACTTCATTATGAGTTCAGTATTAGTTTAGGGCTCATCTGGAGATCTGTCAGCCATTTACAGCTAGGGTTCCTAACTTGGGAACTGAGGGTTCCTAGGATGTGGGAGACTGTCAGTTTTACCCAAACTCTCTGTCATCTGGGGATAGAGAGAAGGTCACCTTTTTTTTTTTTTAACTTTTGCTTTAATCATATTTTTACAATTGGAGTGGAATCCCCAAAAGGTCTAGAGCTACAAATGTCACAATTTCTATGGAAAATAGAATACAGAAAATAGAATTTTCCAAATGCCAGATGACTAGTTTATAAATTAACATCTGGAACACAGGGCTTCCCTAGTGTGGCACAGTGGTAAAGAATCCGCCTGCCTGTTCAGAGGACGTAAAAAAGACAGACTGATCCCTGGATTGGGAAGATCCACTGGAGAAGGAAATGGCAACCCACTTCAGTTTTCTTGCCTGGAAAGCTCCATGAACAGTGGAGCCTGGCAGGTTACAGTCCATGGGGTCTCAGGGAGTTGGACACGACTGAGGATGCACGCAAGAACGTCAGCTATCTGGAAGGATGCATGCAAGAACGTCAACTATCTGGAACGCAGCCCTTTTGTAAAGTAGAGATTATGTGTTTTGTTAACTTAAGGGAGTGAATGAATGAAAACGATTCACTTTAGAGGCTAGGTTTTTTAAAAGTAGCAATTTTCTTTAGACTCTGTAAACATTCCCTTTATCTCTTAAAACCACCTCTTTGTTATTACAGACGGAATGTTTGTGCCTCTGTTCCACCCCCACCCTCCCTTCCATGGTTCATATTTTGAAACCCTAACTCTCAGTGTGATGGTATTTGGAGGTGAGGCCTTTGGGAAAGGTTTCAGTGAATTTTGACCTTGGTCTTGCCAGCCCCTCAAACTGTGAGAATTAAAGGTCTGTTGTTTAAACCACCTGTCTGAAGTATTTTTGTTACAGCAGTCTGAGCTGACAAGACACACTCCCTTCCCTTCTTCAACCTGAGGGTATATATTAAATTGTTCATGTATATGAAGATCATCATTGGAGAAAGCCATAATACATTTTCAACATGTCACTGCTTCTGTAGTCCTATTAATTTTCTTCAAGTGCATTTACTTGGTTCTTTCTAGGATTATGTGATAATTTTCCCAGGTCAAAGTAGAATATCATGTATTCTTTTATATCTGTCCCTCCCCCTTTCTCTCTCCA
>SJYT01031753.1:210224-236455 GCA_006410635.1 Cephalophus harveyi
CCCCCCCCCCCCCCCCCCGTCTTGTCTTGGAACATTTGTGTTTTTAAATGAGCTAAGAATGTTGAGTTCCAGCTAGACAATAGCTCGATTTCTGATCAACGGACCACATTGCCTATCTCTGCCTTTACCATGCTTCCTTAAACACATAGTAATGTGTGCCATTTTACTGCCTAAATTCTCTTCTTGAAATTTTCTGATTGAGCTCTCCTGGAAAGATGTCTTGCAAGTTCTATACGTAAATATGTTTTTCTCCTCCTTAACTGTGTCCTTCATTTTCACTTTCAGACCTGTTAGTGCCTCGCTTTCCATGTTCTGGCTGTAGGTTGGCACCTAATTGACTTCATGCTAATTCAATCACTGGCTTCTGAATCTTCTTTTTGTTACAGCAAAATGACTTTTATGACAGCTTGGAGTTGAATGCTGTTACTTGGGGAGAATTGAAATGAAGGGAAAATCTTGTTCTTAGTCAGAATATTCAGTTACACTCATGTGACTTGCTGAAATACTTGGAGTTCCACTAAAATGGAATCACCTTAGGGCTTCGTTCTCTATATTTCACCTTTAACGGTCGTCAAGGGGGTTTTAAACACAGTGGCACAGTCGTTGAAAGTAACACTTGGTGAAAAGGAGAAAAGCTTTGCTTGGAAGAGATCTAATCTTGCTGGAGAATTTTCAGAGAGGGTTACAGAAGTCCCCACAGCCCTTGCTGGCCAGTGTCTGTGCTCTGGGCAGCTGTGGGTGTCGAAGCCTCCTGCTACACCGCACACACCCAGGAAACTGGGATCCCAGAACGGTAGGACTCCTCCACTTGATAAAAGTGCTTCTTCACCGCTTTGTGCTTCTCATTGGATTGACAAGAAAATGGCCCCAGAGATAGAAGAAAGCAGTTTTTATTTTTCATAATGGAATAAGCTTTTCTTGATATTTTAATCAAAAAGCATCTAGAATGTGAC
The DNA here is from genome assembly GCA_006410635.1 of Cephalophus harveyi. Lineage (NCBI taxonomy): Eukaryota > Metazoa > Chordata > Mammalia > Artiodactyla > Bovidae > Cephalophus > Cephalophus harveyi. Next base: position 211,178 of record SJYT01031753.1, read on the forward strand.
AACTCGAAACTATATTGATACCTAAAGGTTTCTATGTTCTGTGTAGGAGAATAGAAAATGGCACAGAAATAACGAAGGACATGAAGTTTGTATTTAAACCAGACAAGCATAATAGATTTACAGATGTATCCCAGTTATCTATGCCTGCTTTCATCCATGGTTCTGTTAGATGGGATGGGGCGTTCAGAATTCGGACTCTGGAACCCTTCAGGATCACAGAATGCCCCCGAATCATCAAAGCTTTGATTTTATTTGGTATGCTTAATGATTTTCTTACTCTCTGAAAACAAGCCTGTGTGAGAGGTATGGTCCCTTGAAGTTAATCAGAACATTAGACTGGGGACTTTACTGGCAGTTCAGTAGTTAAGACCATGCTTCCACGGCCGGGGGCATAGGTTCAATCCCTGCTCAGGGAACTAATATTCCATAAGCCTAGAGGCACTGCCAAAAAAAATTAAAATATTAAACTGCTCAAATAGTACTCCCATCACCTGCGTAGTCTGGGTAAATCATATTGGAAAGCTAAATTAGACAGATATGAAAATTAAAGTACTAGGAACTCCAACATTTAGGTGAAAGGTTAAGTTTTCATGAATGAGGTCATAATTCACACTGTTCCCTTCTGGCAGAAACTTTTAGGATGCCAGAAGGTCACAACTCTGTGCCAGTGGGCGGTGCGAGGGAGGTGTTTGAATTTTTTAAAACATCGGTTGCTTACTGGGTGGTGGTGGTTGTTTTTGCTCACTTTTGTGGATCTTTTTAAAAAAATGTAATTTGTTATTTTGAGGTAGTTTCAGGTTGATAAGCAGTTGTAAGAAATAACACAGAGATTCTAGATCCCAAGTACCCTTTGCTTAATTCCTCCTCCCTGGTAGCATGGTGCAGAACTGTAGTTTGGTACCACAACGGGTTGCTGACATTGTTAGAGAAAAGAAGTAGACTGTTTCCATCCGCACATGTTGCCTTTTTATAGCCACATCGGCTTCTTTCCTGCCTTCACTCCATCTCTAACCCCTGGCAACCACTTATCTCTTTTCCAACTCTGTAATTTTGTCATTTCAAAATGTTATATAAGGGGGTTGGCTTTTTTCCCTCACATTAGCTCTCTGGGGATCAGCAATGTGTTCTTTTTGTTGCTGAGAAGTATTCAGTGATGTGGATGTACCCAGGGTTTGTTTAATTACCTTTTGAGGACCACCTTGGGTGTTTCTGATTTGGTGCTGTTACAGATAAAGCTGCTTTGAGCATTTATGTACAGGCTTTTGTGGGAGCGTCAGTCTTTTCTGTGGGATAAATGCCCGGGAGCTTCATTTTAATAACAACGTACCGTTTAATTGTGTGCCTGTCCCATAATTTAGCAAATTTCTTTTAGATGGATATTTAAATTTAAAGGTCCCCCCCCATTTTTCTGCTGCTGATATCACTGATGACAATCGTATAAGTAAATCCTAATGCACTTCTGCTTTTATTAGTATAAGGATTTCTACAAGTGAGCTTGAGAATGCAGAATTTTAAGGCTTTTTTTAAATATCTGTTTTTTTTCATGTTTATTTTTAATTTTAAGTGCATCTAATTCCAGAGCATTGTCATTACCTCAAAAACCCCATACACGTGGGCAGTTATTTCCCATCCTCCCCAGCCCCTGGCAACCACTAATGCACTTTGTGTCTGTATGGATTTGCCTATTCTGGACGTTGCCTACAAAATGGAATCGTATAATATGTGACCTTTTGTGTCCAACTTGTGTAATTTAGCATAATGTTTTCAAGGTTTGTCTGTGTTGCAGCATGCATCAGTACTTCATTCCTTTTTATGGCTGAAAAACATACAATACTGCCTTTTATTTATTCATCAGTTGGTGGAAATTGGGGTTTTACCTTTTGGGGGAGGCTATGATAAACATTGCTGCTGTGAATATTTGTGTGCAGGTTTTTATGTGAACATCTGTCTTCATTTCTTCTGTGCTTATACCTAGGAGTAGAATTACTGGGTCATATGGTAGCTCTGTGTTTCACTTTTTTAGGACCTACCAAGCTATTTTCCACATCAGATGTATGGTTTGACAGTCCCAAATGATGTATGAGTGTTCCAGTTTCTCCATGTCCTCACCGACAATTGTGTTTATGATTACAGCATTCTGGTGGGTGTTCAGTTCAGTTCAGTTCAGTTGCTCAGTCGTGTCCGACTCTTTGCGACCCCATGAATTGCAGCACGCCAGGCCTCCCTGTTCATCACCGTCTCTCGGAGATCACTCAGACTCAAATCCATCGAGTCAGTGATGCCATCCCGCCATCTCATCCTCGGTCGTCCCCTTCTCCTCCCGCCCCCAATCACTCCCAGCATCAGAGTCTTTACCAATGAGTCAACTCTTCGCATGAGGTGGCCAAAGTACTGGAGTTTCCACTTTAGCATCATTCCTTCCAAAGAAATCCCAGGGTTGATCTCCTTCAGAATGGAAGTTCAGTTCAGTTCAGTCGCTCAGTCGTGTCCGACTCTTTGCGACCCCATGAATCGCAGCACGCCAGGCCTCCCTGTTCATCACCATCTCTCGGAGTTCACTCAGACTCACATCCATTGAGTCAGTGATGCCATCCAGCCATCTCATCCTCGGTCGTCCCCTTCTTCTCCTGCCCCCAATCCCTCCCAGCATCAGAGTCTTTTCCAATGAGTCAACTCTTCGCATGAGGTGGCCAAAGTACTGGAGTTTCAACTTTAGCATCATTCCTTCCAAAGAAATCCCAGGGTTGATCTCCTTCAGAATGGACTGGTTGGATCTCCTTGCAGTCCAAGGGACTCTCAAGAGTCTTCTCCAACACCACACTTCAAAAGCATCAATTCTTCGGCGATCAGCCTTCTTCAGAGTCCAACTCTCACATCCATACATGACCACAGGAAAAACCATAGCCTTGACTAGACGGATGACTAGTTCAAGAATGACTAGTTCAAATTTCATTGTGAAGGAATATTTAGGGGGAAAGAGGGCAAGGTAATGACACTCAGTTGTCGCAGGACTCCCACTTAGGGACATTCTGGTTCAAAATGTTTACTCAAGATGTAGTGTTGATATGAACATTGGAAAAGTATTAATGTTGAGCTGAGGGTCATTGAAAGGCAGATTCTTTAATGTCTGAGCCAGCAAGGAAGCCCTTTGTGGGTCAGAGAGGTTGTTACATAATGGGAGGTATATGGGAAAAGCAGTTGACTACTGGAAACTGAATTGTTCAGAGTCCTAAAGAGCTCTTTCTTTCTACTCCAAAGTTTTCCAATGCTGATCAAGAGATGGAAGCTGAAGGAGTCCATGGTGTTGACCTTGCTGTTAGATATACTACTCGAGGACTCACTTTTGATAATGTGTCTGTTACTATAGTTTGATTAAAAATACTTAGCACTGGTTTATTGTACCAATAATTATATTTTACAGTTAGGAAGAAACTTAAAAGTTGTCTAACTAAATTTCTCATTTCTTTGAGAAAATTGAGGCCCAAAGAAGGAAGGCTTAGATTATTTATTTTTTTGGCAAAGTTGAGAGTAGAATTCAAGACTTCTGGGCCAAAATGCAACAGAAAATTGAGGACAGAGATTTATTCTGGAGAAAACTGGACTTGGAACAGTTTCTGAGTTAGATATTCTCCATGTTTGCCGATTTCTAGAGAAGTACAAAGTTAGATTAGGAGAGTATTTTAGATGCATTTAAAATTTCTGAGATAATTGTTGATTGACACACCATCATAAGGAACAATATAGAGCATTACCTTCAATTAATCGAATAAAAATACTATAAAAATAAGGCCATTTTGAGATGATAACCATATTAAATTCTGAAACTTTGGTTAGAATTTGGATATTAAATAGGTATTTAGGAAAAATACACATAAAATACATAATCTTAAGAATGTGATAAGAAAATATGGGGATATGAATTTGATCAACACAATTTTAGTTAGAATTCTTGCAGGTACTTGACATCAATTGTTATTTTATAGGGAATTTCTAAGCAATAGACGTAAAGATTCAGCTAAGCAAAATGAATAAGCTCTAGAGTCCTCTATACAACTAATTGTACTGATAGTCAACAGTTTAATATATTGTTCATTTAATTAGATCTCAAATGGAGCCTTCTCAATACAATAAAAGACACTGTGCTTTAGACAAAGCTAGCAAACTATGTACAAAAGATAAGCAAAATTTTGAAAAGCAGTGTGAGACACCAAGCAATTCTTATTGATAAAAATGAAGGGAATATTTCATTTATTAGAAATTTCAGTTAAAATTTCAATTTTTGATAGAAAAATATGGAAAATAACATTTCCAGATGATGACAAATTAATTGCATCTAGATTTATCAGGATATTTTCAGTGAAGATATAGAGAAATTAAAATTTATGATTATCCATAACTGACAGTTAATAGGCATGAGACAGTTATTTCTAGAATTCCCATTGAACAGAAATATCATCAGGGCCCATTGAACAGAAATATCAGCAGGGCCAATTTCATGTCTTGAATAGTTTTTAGTAGTAGTGATAACTCAGGATAGCTCTTCTTAACTAAGTTAAGGAAAGTATCAACAGACCAAAAGTATGTAATTTTTGAGTCAGATTTAGAGTGAACGAGACCCATTCTTATTTTTATACAAGCAAACAAACAAGTCAATAAGCGAAATACTCTTTTAATGGATTCTGGTGGAGAGGACCAGGTCTGACCTTGTCCAGGATAAGGCTATCTTTTCACATGTCATTATTTTATTGCTTGCTCCGCTGCCTGACATCAAGGTTACTGGCAGCTTAATCCTAATTTCTAAAGCACTGTCAACAGCTATTTCTTTTCCTTCAAAATGGGATTGAAGTTCTGTGAAATGATTTAAAGTTATAAAAAATCGTTGTAATAAAACCAAACAAAAACTAAGATATAAAATCTTTCCATCTTTCTTTGGCAATCTTAGAATGGCATAAATTTATTGTTAACCACATTAAACATTCAGGAAATATCCAGGGATGTCATAGAATTGGAATCTCACACAGCTCAGTGAATTTTTGCTAACTGAAGATTTTGGAAAAAAATATTTTTTATTGATTTAGTCTTTTCCAGTTTTCTGACAATCAAGAATAGTAATTTTTCTTATTCTAATTGCCTATACTGGATATTTTAAATCCTACCCTCCAAACACTCACACAAAACCTTCAATATTTCGCATGTTCATTACTCTCACTTTGTCATTGGTTAAGAATAAAGGCTGAACCATCAAAACTTCATTAATTGCATAAAAAATTTAGCTCTAGTCATTGAATTATTAATCAGAAAATCAAAGTGACAGACAAGTTGTTCAAGTTAGAACTACTCCCTGGGGGGCCAGGATGGAGAGCTATTTAGATGGGTTAAGTAAATCCTGTGTACGTGAGATCTAGCAGGACAGTGACCCAGACATTCATTGCCTTAGACAATAAGGAGCAGCAGGCGCAGGTAAGATTAGGAAGCTGATGAAGCAGAGGTTTAACTGTTTTGACACATGACAACCTGGACCTTGAGAAGGTGAGGTTGCCAGAAAACATTAGTATTTTTAAAATGAAATCCTTGACCTGTGTATAATCAGATAATCAGCCAGAAATCATAAAATACTATGTATTTCAAGTAGAGTGGTTTGAAAGCATAGCCTTATTAGGGTAATTCCATGTTTCATAATCCTCTTAACTGATAAGCCAAACTAAATTTTCTTTCTTTTTTTTTTTTAGATTATAGTTGATTTACAATGTTGCATTACTTTCAGGTGTACAATATAGTGATTTAATATTTTTATAGATTATACTACATCTAAAGTTATTTTAAACTATTGGCTATATTCCCAGTGCTGTAAAATATGTCTTTGAAATATTTATTTGATACATTGTAGCTTATATCTCTTAATCCCCCATTCCTCTCTTGCCCCTGCTCACCACTGGTAACCACAAGTTTCTTCTCTGTACCTATGATTCTGTTTCTGTTTTATTATATTCATCTGTTTGTTTTACTTTTTAGATTCCTGATACAAGTGATAGCAGAGTTTTTGTCTTTCTCTGCCTGACTTCACTTAGTATAATAATGTCTAGATTGACCCATATTGTTGCAAATGACAGAATTTCATTCTTTTGAGTAATATTTCACTGTATAAATATATACCACATCCTCTTTATCCATTCATCTGTTGATGGGTGCTTCCATATCTTGACTATTATAAATATTGCTACTATGAGTTTTGGGGTGCATGTATCTTTTTGAAGTAGTGTTTTTCAGTTTTTTTTTTTCCACTTCTGGATGTATACCCAGGAGTGAACTTGTTGGATCATATGGTACTCCCATTTTAGCCTTTTGAGAAACCTCCATACTGTTTCCCAATTTGCATGCCCACCAACAGCACAATAGTGTTCTTTTTGCTCCATATCCTTGCCAGCATTTGTTATTTGTAGACTTTTAAACTATGGCCATTCTCTCTGACAGTTTGCCATGTTAAGCATCTTTTCATATGCCTATTGGCTATCTGTATATCTTCTTTGGAAAAATGTCTATTCAGTTCTTCTGCCCATTTTTAAAATTGACTTGTTTACTTTTTTAATAGAAACTAAATTTTCTTATGAAAGCCAAGAGTTTCTCATCCACTCTTTTTTCCCCAGAGGTAATAATCATCTAAAGTAAGACAGTACAATCTGTTCACTGATGTGAATCACCTGTTCTGCCATTATGTGAGCCCAGGGGCTTGTCTTTGAGAAGTGGACTGCTTCTCCAGATCAAGGTTACCAACTGCTTCTCCAGATCAAGGTTACCAATTCTTCTATTTTAGGTTTTTTCTCTGGGGGAATAATAGTAATAATTGAATATTTATGTTTTGCCTTCTGAGGAAAGATAACATGTTTAAATTTACTTTCCTTTCATTAACTGTTCATAATTGTACTTTCTGAATTTGTACACACATAAACACATACCCTCATGTAATCCTAGGTTGTATTTCTCTTATAGTCTGTGAGTAGAAACCTTTAAAATTCTGTATCCATAATTTAGGGACTTAAATTTGTTATTCAAAACTCTTCACCACCTCTTTTGACTATTTTAGCTTATTACCATGGTAGCCATATGCTCTGAATGTTAACCTGAAAATAATACAAATTAAGGAGACATATTTTACCTCCTTTTCTACTATATCACTGTCTGGTTGATCAATGGTGGAAGTATAAGGCTGGATTATAGACTCTCTGTTATTTAATATTAAACACATTGATTTGAGAAATTAAGTAAATTTTCCACCTTTTTCCATCTGGTACCTTGGTTACCAAGAAACTATGTGAAGGTAGTTTGAAGAACAAAGGGAATTTTGAGGTGAGAAATCACTCTTTAGTTCTCAATAACTTATCTCTGAGTGAAATGTAATTTTACACAGAAGTTATATGAGGATCATCAATTGCACAGTTTAAATGGTTCTTGTTGCCTTCTCTTGTTATTCCAGTTGGGATCATGAAAGATAATTTTAAATTGCATCTAATATGCACCTATAACTAATTCATTATAGAAGCATTCAGGCAATAGATCTATTGTTTCAATAGAGTGACAATGTAATTCTGGTCTCTTTTCAATCCATATCATTTATAAAATTTGCCTCATGTTGTGAATGACCCATTTAGAATATGACGGTTCAAATCTAGTCATGACTTACTGTGACTTCTTGATGATTCAGAAAAAATAATAGCTTTATTCTCAGTTGAGAGCACAAGTCTGAAGCTATCTCATAGGCCAATGGTTCCCCAATGTTTTTGCAGAGTTCTTCTTGGGTTGGACAAGTAAGCCCACGACCTACCTACTCTATATGTCCATACTTTTGGTAGGGAAAACATTGTAGTTTCAAAGCATACGTGTGCTTCCTTTGATGTACTAGGTTTTTATCTGCTTTATATCCAGAAAGATGGATAATTCTGTATTTGAGCTGTAACACCTATTAATCTTAAACTCTAAAATCTATTGATCGGAAAGGTATAGCTCATAAGTACCATTAACACTATGGGGTTAACCAATAACTCTAGACAAACTTAATTGATAAAGATAGGCTAACATTAATTTCAAATTGAGAAGTGGGAATGACAGTGACTAAAAATCTTAAGTGAATTAAAATTAATGATGCATGGAAAAGATAGTCTATCTGAAAATAGTGAGCAGTCCAGCCATATATTTGTATGCAAGCATATCAGAAAATTGAGTTTGGCCATTGCCTGGCAGCTAGGAAGTTCCAGATGTAGGATAGGCAGGGGAGGTCTTTCCTAACTCCCAGCACCCCGTTGTGTGATTTCATGCTGAATTTCTTTTTCCTTGCTTGTTACACCACTCCGGAAGCTTGCTGTTTGACTTCTGCCTGACTTTGCCAAAGAGTTACTATGCTTCTCTTACATTCCCCAATACTTCATTTATATAAAGTACACTTTAATTCAAGATTTGAAATCATGGTGGCAGTCTATAGCATAGCAGACAACAGAAAATAATCTAAAACCACTGTTCTTACAACTCCTTGCCATCTCTACCTTGGGGATTCCTTGTTTATGTCTCTTCTTGATCTGGAAGAATTAATAGAATCTCCCTTACTCTCAAAACCATTCCTTCCAATCACATTCAAAATTTTGCAAAGGTCTTAAAATAAGATTCAAAATTATATTTCATCACCATATTCTAGTTCAAATTCTTACGCAGTCTTTGATCTCTCACTAACCAAAGAAAAATCTAAGCATTTCCCCCTTTTTTCCCTCTCTATTATACATAAGTAAAAAAGAAAGTTATGGAATTACTTGGCAGTCACCCATGACCTCAGAAGAAACAACTTTGTTTTTGGTGTGTTCTTGGGAGTTCATCAGAAGAATTTTGTGTGTACTCCTGACTATTCTTTGTTAATAATTATTCTTGTATCTGTTATTTATATATTATTCAAGAGTGGTCAATACTATCTGTGCAAATTCAAACTATTTTCATCTGTATATAAATATCACTTTGGTGTCATGGGATTGTCCTATTAAAAAAGTGTCATGGGATTGTCCTATTAAAATGTACTTTAGATTATATTTGAATGTAGAATTTCATAGTCAATGAGTAGCATTCTCTAATTTTTACTTCTAGAAATTCCAACTTTTCAGTGTTTTAATGGAGCAGTAAAAATAGGATAATTTTTTATCTTGATGGTAGTGAAGGTTTGTTTATTTTTCTTGTGGATTCAGATTTCCTTCTACAGTCTGATAAGTTTTTCTAAGGAAGGAAAACTTTATAACAGTATGTAATTTAAAGAAATATATAAATTCTTTGAAATTCTATAGGATTTAATGAAATAAGAGAGAGTTGTAGTTTAAGCTTAAGAGTTTTAAAACGATGATCAAATTAATGCTCTTTGAACTTCTTCCATTTTATTAAAGAGGTACTAAGAAATTTTAATACTGCTTTTCCTCTGAAGGCAAAGTCTCTTCCTCCCATGCTTTATTCCTTTCTGATCTTCTCTGATTTTTTACTCCTGTCCTGCCTTCTTGGCTTTCTTCTCCAAAGAATATGTGCCTATAAGTATATGTTCAGGCTCAGTTAACCTGGATATTTATTTAAGCCAATGTTAAGACACTTTGATATCATTCCTATATACAAGTTATGTCTAATCTTTTTTCTCAAATTGGAAATGTCAAGGTCCCAAAGTTTGGTTTGCTTATTTGTTTATATATGTATTCTTTGGTTAATAAATGTCTTTGTATCATGGAAACTTAAGGTTTGTATGCTGTTATCTGGGGCTTCTCAGATAGTGCTAGTGGTGAAGAAGTTGCCTGCCAGTGCTGGAGACATAAGAGATGTGGGTCAGGAAGTATTGCTCTTTACAGCATCGGATCTTGCTTCTATCACCAGTCACATGCACAACTGGGTATTGTTTTCGCTTTGGCTCCATCCCTTCATTCTTTCTGGACTTATTGCTCCACTGATCTCCAGTAGCATATTGGGCACCTAATGACCTGGGGAGTTCCTCTTTTGATATCCTATCATTTTGCCTGTTCATACTGTTCATGGGGTTCTCAAGGCAAGAATACTGAAGTGGCTTGCCATTCCCTTCTCCAGTGGACCACGTTCTGTCAGCCCTCTCCACCATGACCCGCCTGTCTTGGGTTGCCCTGCAGGCATGGCTTGGTTTCATTGAGTTAGACAAGGCTGTGGTCCTAGTGTGATTAGATTGACTAGTTTTCTGTGAGTATGGTTTCAGTATGTCTGCCCTCTGATGCCCTCTTTCACCACCTATCATCTTACTTGGGTTTCTCTTACCTTGGGTGTGGGGTATCTCTTCACGGCTGCTGGATCTTTTTAAAAGTGAAAGGCCCAGAGCTATTGGGATGGTACTGCCTTGCTGACAGGTAGCCCCCTGACCTACCACATACGGAGATCCCTTGGGCACTGCTAATAGAGGACTTCCCAGTGGGGTCAGCAGGCTCTCTCTGGGCTTGTGTAGAGGAAGAGGAGACTGTGGCCCTGCCTACACCTCATGCCAGAACACCTGACTTGGGTGCACATCTGCAAGGGCCCAGGAGGCTGGATGAGGCGAGCGGTTGCCTACTCATCCTCTGTGGACCCAATTGCAGAAACTCAGGCTGAAAATTTTCCTTGCTGGCTTTTATCATAACAGCAATTGTTTTACTTTTTTGCAGGAAAAAAGTCTTTCTTGGATCCTGTGAGATTAAAGGCTAGAAGGGCTTGTGGTTTTTTTACTGGTGACATTTTAAAATTCATTGCAGATCACAAGCTGTCAAAACGATAGCTTTTAAGAAGTACTTAAAAAAAAAAAAATCAGCTGTGTGGTGGTTTGCAGAGAGCACAAGATTCATACATAGCACAGTAACTGACTCTTATCTTAATGTGCCTTCCCCCCAAGTTATGAACCCCCCCCCCCGCCCCCATATCGAGTCCCAGGAAACCAAGTTCCAATAAACCAGGACACCTGGCTGCTTTAAGTCATATAAACCTGCAGATAACTAAATGGATCTGTTTGTTGTTTGGCCAGGTTACTCAAAGCCTCTGAACTTTAATTTCCTCATGTAGAAAATGGGGATAAGTCTCCACTGAGCCTTTGAAAATCTGGGTGTGTAATAGATAATAAATGTTAGATTCCTTGTCTGTCAAGCTTCAGACTAGCAATGAAAGTTTTATACTCTTTTCATAACCAAATTCTGTGCTTTAGAGTATATAAGCCTTTTCATTTCCTTCCCAGTTCCAGTTAAATCAAGGTGTGTGTGTGTGTTAGGGCCATGTTTCTAATTGGTGCCTCAGTTGAGTGTGGTAACCAGAAGGAAAATCAGCAAAGGAAAGGGGAGTTGGCTTTAAAACACCCCCTCTAACCCCCACTGACCTGTTAGCTTACTCTATTGCTAAGTAACAGGTTACTGCAGAATTCAGCAGCTTAAAACAGCATACATTTATTATCCCCCACAGTCTCTGAGGGTCAGGAGGCCCAGAGACGCTGAGCTGGGTGGTTCTGGCTTAGGCCCTGTGATGAGTGGGCTGTGGGGCCACAGTCACCGGCAGGCCCAGGCCAGAGGGTCCACTTCCTTACTCACGGGTGGTCACTGGGAGAGGCCTCCGTTTCTTTGTGCATACCCCACGCCCCCGAGCAGAATGGCTCACAACAGGGCAGCTGGCTCCCCCTGAGCAGCTAATCATCTGAGCAGCACACTGACCACGATGCCAGTCACAGTGGCTCTTATAACCTCATCCCAGAAGGGACACACAATCCCTTTTGCTGTGTTCCGCTGGTCACACCCACGGCCCCGGTCCAGTGCAGGAGGGGATCGCTGGGGATCGTCTTAGGGGCTGCCTTCCGCAGATGCCAAGTTCATGTGAAGACACCTCAGTCCTCTAATCCAGGAGATGAAACCGATCGGAAGTGTCCGAGTATAGGACTGACAATAACGGAGCCTGAGCCCACCACTCGGCCAGGGTCCAGATTCTTCCCATTGTCCACCTTGCGTCCTTCCAGGCAGTAGGTCTAGTTGGCTGAGGGCAGGTATGTGCCGTGAGTTCTGGCATTGGCAGCCACTCGGTGATACCTTTGTATTACCCAAATCAGTGTGACCAGGCACGTGGTTACTGAATCCATCCTGTGCCAAGAACAGCTGCTGGGGGTCACAGGCAGATGCTCCCTGGCTGAGCTTTGCAGACCTGGCCACCATTGACACCTGTCAGCCTGGGAAGTGCTGGGTAAGGGCTTCCCTGGAGGCTCAGTGGTAAAGAATCCGCCTGCCAGGAGAGTTGGGTTCAGTCCCTGGATCAGGATGATCCCCTGGAGGAGGAAATGACAACCCACTCCAGTATTCTCTGGGAAATCCCATGGACCAAGGAGCCTGATGGGCTACAGTCCATGGGGTCACAGAGAGTCAGACATGAACCCCAACCACCAGCTACTACCGGGGAGTATTCTTTATAACAGCATTCTAGAGTGGACCTGGACTTTACACTACTTAATACGTGCTGACTATATGGTATATATGCTATGTGATACTGTGTTTTAAAAATATAACTGATCTCTAACTTAATGGGCTTAGAGATGACCTCCCCACCCCATCCCCTGCTGGTAGAGCTAGAACAAACAGGGAGTTGTAACTTAATTTGTAGGAATCAAAAACATTTTGTCCTTGACTACTGTCCTAGTCTAGACTGTCATTGTAATACGTAATATGGATACTGTCTGCCGCAGATTTCATTAGTGTCCAAAAGCCCAGTTTATATACACAGAAGTGGTCCGCAGAGAAGGTTACTCATCAAAATTACCTAAGGAACTTAAAAAAAAAAAAAAAAAATTCTCAGTCCCTTGACTACTAAATCATTTTCTAGAGGTGGGTCCCCTAAAAATTTGTTTTTTAAAGCTTCTAGGTGATTCTGAGATGTGGGTTTATTCATTCATGTTTTCAGCCAGGAATTAGCAGTCTGTCAAGCATAGCTCCAGACCCTGAAGATACAAATGAGAAGGCCAGAGGTTCTGCCCTTGAAGAGCTTGGAGTTTAATGGGGATTGTGAACAAATGAGCACGTGATTCCCGCGTGACTGACAGTCACAGCACTTTAAACGTAAGCCTGTAATTTTATCACTGATTAAGATAGTGAAAGTAGTGATGGGCATTTGAAGATGAGGCCAAGGTGAATTGCCACCATTTTCCCACTGACTTCCCAAATAGGTCTTGTATCTTAGTCGCTCAGTTGTGTCCCACTCTTTGCAACCCCACGGACTAGCCCTCTAGGGTCCTCTGTCCGTGGAATTCTCCAGGCATGAATACTGGAGTGGGTTGCTATTCCCTTCTCCAGAGGATCTTCCCAGCCTAGGGATCAAACCCAGGTCTCTTGCATTGGCAGGCAGATTCTTTATCGTCTGAGCCCCCAGAAATTTCTAGGGTCTCTTATCCAAGCATCATGGGTGAATACACTGCTTACCACTTTGTTTCAGGAGGGCAGAGGGATGTCCATCTCTGCCGTTTTCCTAGCAAGCATACACTGTAGGTGCTTTCCTAACAAGCACACAGTAGGTGCTTGTTAAATATTTGTTAACTTAGTGAGTCAGCTGCCTTTCCAGTGACTGGTGGCATGAAGGGCAGTCATTCTCAGCATCACCAGGAACACAGAAATAAAATCAGTCACCAGATGACCTGATCCCGACACTTGACCTTTTGCCTTGTCTCCCCGCAGCCTTGTACGGAATGATGAGTTTCTGTTATCTAAGCTCTTTAGGGGAGCGGAGCTCTCCATCCATCCACAGCAGTCCGGTTTGTATCCACTGGGAGGGGGTTTTCTGTGTCTAGATTTCCTTCGTCTTCTTCTAAATGACAGTGTGCTTCAACCCAAGCCAAATGTCACCTGTCTTATTCTCCTGATTTCAAATGAAAATTAAGTCATCCGAGAGTAATTTTCTACAGTGAACCCGTCTCCAGATGCTTGTGGGTAAGTGGGTTGGTGTGTAGGGGTCTCTAGTAGGAGAACTTTGATGATATGTTGTATTCTTTAGTTGTGAATAAGACTACCTCCTGGAAGCTACCAGAGGCCAAGGGGGTCATTTGATGTCTAACCTGGACCTTGGAAAGAGCATAAAGACAGAATGGGGAGGAAGGACCACAGATGATTCATTTAAGAACAGAGCCCCTGGGTGATCCTCCACCGCTTTAAAAGAATGGAATGTCCTTCTCTGGCAATGGTTAGAATAGTGCTTTTTGGTTAACTGGTAGCCAGTCAAGGAGCTGGAGACAATGGAGGGGGCTTCCCTTTTAACCTAATTTTTTTTTTTTTTTTTTTAAAAGCTTTCATAGTTATTTACTTACCTGATTTAGATGGGTCTTAGTTGCCGCAGTCGGGATTTTTCTTTGCGGTGTGCAGGCTTCTCTAGCTGCCCCGTGGCATGTGGGATTTTAGTTCCCTGACCAGGAATCGAACCCATGGCCCTGGCATTGGAAGGCAGATTCTTAACCACTGGCCTACCAGGGAAGTCCCTCACCTGTCTAATTTTTGTATAAGGGAAGACTTGAGTGTGGCAGCACTTAGCTTCCCCTCGATTGTCCATTGCACCAGAACGAGGGCCTCAGCCTTCAACCACGCTGCTGACCTGCAGCCAGAATTGGTGGTGCCCCAGCTTTGCAGTGACTTGTCTGAAGCCCAGACAGAGCCATGTCCTTTCTCAGTGCACAGCCAGAGAAAACGACTCCATCAGAACATTAACAGGAGTTGGACATGCCCTTAGAACGAGGGTAAGAAAGTATGAGAAGCCTGTGGGGGAAGGAGAAAAGGCACAGATTCCTGAGTTGTCAGAGTGAGGAGGCCACTGTCGATGTGGCAGATAATTTCTTCCAAGCCAAGATGTAATCTGGAGTTAACATCTATTTAAGTGCCGGCTTTCTGAAGGGATTCTCTCATCAACTTGCTTTCCTATCTGGAAGTACTTAGATGTTTTTCCCCTTAAGAGTCTTTAGGATAGTTTTATATTTGAACATTTTTGAGCAGGTGTGGTTAGCTTCCTCCTCTCACTCCTGAGCTGATTTTCTCCAGCTGAGAAAAACCTTTGTAAATTCAAGAAACAGTGTTGTGACTACCAAATTAAAGTACCATTTAATGTTTTGTGTTGTTGGCAGTGACCTGAACAGCATTCCCCTGCCTGCTTAACAGGAGTAGACTGTTAGGGGGGGGAACGGGTCGGAGAACAGAAAGCGGAGGAAGACTTCCTCCTGACCCCAGGGAGCTGGAAGCTTGGCTTAGCTGACTCGTTTTTAGCCGGATCGTGAGATTCTAAATGAGTAAACAAGTAGAACAAGGCATGATGAGGAAGTTAACAGTAGTTAAGTGTCTGCCGTAAACACATTTTTAAACCGAGAGCAGTGTGACTTGACTGATTTTTTTACAGGAAAGGGAGCTTTCAAAGCAGACTGGCTGCTCCCTGGTACCGCTGCCTTGGCAGCAAGAGAAACCAAGGCTTGACCCTGAAAATAAATCTTCACTGCTAAGCTTTAGAATCACCAAGAAGCCTAGTTGTGGGTTTATGAAAGTTAACCTCCTTTACTCTAGTAATTTTTAAAAATCTTGGTTATCTTTTGAAGCAGATTTGCCTTAAGATCCTGGTACTTTTCACGCGCTCAGCAGCTTTCTCGCTTTCTCCTGCTCCAGGTGTAAATGGCCAACGTGGTTAGCATCTGCACTCTAACTGAAACTCATAACTGCATCTCAAGAACCGTGACAGGAGCAGCTCTCTTTAAGCCCGGCCACCTTCCCTTGTGGCCACCCCCTCCGCCTTGTTTGCTCGCAGCTTGTTGTCCCTCTCCAGGGCCAAGTGGAAAGCGAGAGGGGGGACTGGTTTGCTGGGAAACTTGTTGTAGTATCTTATTTCAAGCCTCCAGCAAATTCTGTGTGATTCTGGATCATAGTGAAAAAAGAATACTTGTTTAGCCTCCCGCAGGTGACTCACCTGGCACTTCGCCTGGGCAGAGCTGACTCCTGGACAAATGGATCGTCCACAGGAGCCCGGCTCTCTTTAGGGGGCTCGGATTTTGGGCTTTTGTCCTCTGCTATTTCCAGCTTTTTTATTTTCTGAGCTCTGGCAGTTTTGACACTTCTCCTGAAGTTAGGCCTGAGGCTAACCTCAATCCTGAAATACGTAGTAGGTGTGCCAGGAACTTGCCCGGTGTCACAGGATTAATGCTCGATTTAGGTGAAGGTGTACTGAACTCTGTTGCCTCCTGTTTTTCATAGAGTAATTCCTAGCCCCAGTTAGTAATTTCTTTTCTTAGTGAGGCACGTACAGTGAGACACAATTGTAATACAGCCACATGGTTACCAGAAACACTCTAGAATTTGATAGTGGGAAGTAATGTTCAACAGTGTCTTTTGGAAAATGTGCGTAAAAGAGGGATTCTTCAAAATCTGTTCTAATGTACCCGCCTCTGTTTTCAACCCTTAGCGTGTTTTCCTTATCATCATTTTGTGTGTGTGGCCCTTGACCTGGTGAAGAACTTTTGGATACTGTCATGGTTAGATTTTTTTTTTTTTTCTCTTTAATGGATTCAACCCCTCCCCATCACAACCTGTGGTTCTGGAAGCCCCTGTAGATTGGGTGGGTGCCAGGGACTCCTGGTTAAAGAGGGTGGGGAGGTGATGCTTGGCTGGTGTCAGCATGATCAGCCTCCTGGGAGGAATGACATCCCCTTTTCCCGTCTCAGTGTGGGGAACCAGTCACATCAAAGAATGGCTTATTCTTTGCTGAGCTCAGGATCAGAGCTCCTCTCGCGTGGGCCCAGTGCCTGGGCTTGGTCCCTGCCAGTACGATTGTCCAGAGCAGCTGTGTGCCTGCGTGGCCCAGCTCGCCCGGAGCCGCCAGTAGGATGACTCTGGTGGTGAAGTGACGTTCCCCGCCCACGGGTGGCCCAGAAGATGGGAGTCTGCCGTGGGTGGGCGGGCCGCAGACCTGGCCGTGCAAATGGATTGTGCAAAGTGGGTCATGCCGTTCCCGTGATCCCCGATCACCAGGCAGAGTGTCAAGGGCTTGGCAGGGCCCCGTGCCTCTCCTGTTCTTTTAGAAAAGTACAAAAGAGTACAGCTCAGCCCACAGGCCACTCAGCAAGTGCCCAGTTCATGCAGCGGGGCGGGCCGCCCGGCGGGAGGAGTTCACTCGCTGGGACCTTTTGTCCTGTTCTGCAGTGGCTGGGCAGCTGGGGAGCTCGCTGCGAAGGGGATGTGGGGACAGGCTGTGAGCACAGCTAAGGTGCCGCCTCTCCTGCCAGCCTGTGGCCACATGCTCCCCACGCCTTGGGGTTGATTTCCGTGAACCCTGGTGGGCGGGAGGGGCGGGACAGATGTCTCCGGGCCCCTGCCCCCAGCCGGCCCTTGAACTGGAGTGCCCTTTCTCTTTGCTCTGTGGTTACCTTCTGCGAGTGGCAACTTCATTTTCCAAAGGAAATTTTTGCTCCACGAGCCCATCCCCTTTACCGTGCTTTATTTTTTCATGCCAACATTTACTTTACATATTTTACGCGTGTGTGTTCCTGCCCCAGCCTGGAATTTTTGCCCCTAAGAGGCAGTTATTATTTCCCACATGTTGCCGGTAGGAACGTGGGAGGGACTTCCGTGGTGCCCCAGCAGTAAAGAATCCTGCCAGCGCAGGAGATGCGAGTTCAGTCTCTGGGTCGGGAAGATCCCCTGGAGAAGGCAATGGCAACCCACTCCAGTACTCTTGCCTGGAGAATCCCATGGACAGAGGAGCCTGGAGGGCTACAGTCTGTGGGGTTGCAAGCGAGTTAGACACAACTGAGCGACTAAACAGCAGCAGCAGGTAGGAGGTTAAATAACTCCTGTGGTCCAGGTCATATTACTAGTAAGTGGAGAAAATGGGTTTCAAGCCCAGATTGTCTGATAAAGAGCCCACATGCAACCACTTAACCCCCTGCCAGCCTGTTGTGCTTCTCTGCTTGTGTAACTGCTGAAGGGCAAAGGTGGCGTGTCTAATTATTGGCATTTGGGTGTGTGGGGAGCTGGTGGCTTCTTGGCTGAAAGGAGTCCACCTGGTGACCTCCTGGGTCACCCCCAGGGAAGGACAGATGTTGGGCCAGAACCCTAGTACCTGTGGCTTTCAAGATGTCATTGATGGCTACGCCTGCGCCTCCCACATCCAGGCTGGGTTGACTCAGTTGTTGTAACTACTAGAATCCATTAGATAATTCCAAACTACTTTAAGGTAGTTATCCATGAAATTAGACAAAGGATAAGACGTAGGCTTCAGCATGGCCAGCCAAGGGAGAGACGCTGCATTAAACTGCTAGTCGATGAAACCAATTTTGCCTTTGCCCTTGGAAGGAAAAATACTTGTGGTTATTTCTGTAATAGTAACGACCAAGACAGTTAAAAATGTGCCTCCTGACTTTCATATAGAACATATAGTAAATGAGTGCGCAGATGAAAAGATGCTTCGCTAACTTGTAAATGTAAATCTCAGATGGGGGCAAAGTAGTGAGTTGTAAAATCTTTGAAGATGGAGGTAGGTCTCTAACCACTGTTATGAGACAACCTCCAAGATGTCGTAATACACGCAGTACTCAGCGTACATGTTTTCCCAACTTTTTCTTTTTGTGCTTACCTCAATAAGAATGTAGTTTACATCACACTCATAAATAATGGTACAGTAACACTGAAGATTCATGGTGGTATTTCTTCATTCTACCTAAGGACAGAGCATTCTGATTATGATGATTAGTTTGTTCTTTTTAATGCAAAGTTGACTTGATCCTGTATCGATATTAATGGGTTGTGACCAACAGTTACAGAAACGCTCATTCAGCATGTGTCATCTTTCGTGCTTAGAGGAGAGAAACCTCCAGGAGTATACCCAAGAAATGGCACCAGTAAGCTCCTTCTGACAGTGGGTCTGAGAGATTGTGTTGGAGCAGAATGATGAGATTTTTCTTTCCATTTTAAATGTTTGAATTTTTTGCTGTGGACATGAAGTATGTTAGGACAGTAATGAATAAAAACACCCGGCAGAGGAACCATTTTCTCCCCGGGGCAGTCCTGTTTGCCCTGATGGACTTTCCTCCTTCTGCCCGCTTTCTATCCAGTTCTGTCCTTCTCCCCTCTGAGATTTCTGCTTCACAGAGAGAATTTTTATGGAGCTGAGAAAAGAAGCACAGAAAACTGGCGCTTCACTTATTTATGAATTCACGGGATTGTGTCTTTCCTTTTGCTTTTCAAATGAGAACTTAGCATGTAAGTTACTTTTGTGAGTTTAAAAAAAGAAGTTGTTTGAACATGAGGAACTTAACCTTGTCCAGAGTGTCTTCTCTGAAAAGAATTTGTTCTTGTTTTATGAAAAAAAAAACTACAGAAAGCATTTTGAGTAGAGATTAATCAATGTCTCTTTTTCTTAATAGGTTTTAAAATGGAGCACTTCGATGCATCGCTTAGCACCTATTTCCGGGCATGGCTCGGCCCCCGAGGTAAGGTGGTTTTGAGTCTTGCTCTCCCATCCTTCCTGCCACTCCTTGTTATAGGCAACTTGTGAATATTGCATGAAGATAGTCTAGAAACCTTGCTCATTTTCCAGTGATTAGATACCAAGGGTTTGGAGCCTTGAAGTCCTGAACAGGTGCAAGGTCCCCTGACTGCTGGGGCAGAGACACAGGTGCTGGGAACCTCTGCTGACTTTAGTGGAGATCGGATTATGTTGCAAGCTTACAGCCTGACCATGCCACAGATTTCACCACTGTTGGCAGCACGGGTTGCTCTGTTCTTGCGAGTCTCCAGCTGAATCTGATTTTCAAAATACACTGCTGCAATAGGGGTTTAAAACCCTTCCCATTTTACAGTTTTACAGGCTTTCTAACGTCTTTTTGTGATGTGTCGCATCACTGGATAAGTATATGTGCCTGAGCTCACTTCTTACCCTCATCTTTCATTGTCCCTCAGGACAAGTAAGTCAGCTCCAAATAGTACACCTTCTTCTAATGTCATCTCTAACATCTCACCTATAAAGAGGGAACTTGAGAGGTTCACAGAACAATTCATAGGAAAGCTCCCAGAGGCTTAGAATCTCCATTTGACTCATGGTTTTTAAAATACAAAGAAAACAATAAAGGGAACTTCATCTGTTAGTAAGGCAGAGATGCAATAAGGCTTATGCCATCCGTGATAATAGTGAGGAAGTGGAGAAAGTCTAATGGGGTAACCTCTCTGGAGGGCAGTTGTGTTTTCTGTTGAAATTAAAATGCACGTGCCCTTTGACTCAGCAGAGATGTGTATAAGGACACTGCTTAGTGGCACTGCTTGTCAAAACTTGTTCCATGGGGAACAAGCTAAATTACTGTGTGGCCCTGGAAAAGAACAAGCCAGATCCATCTGTCTGTGCTCATGTTGGGATGATGCCTTCTTTCAGTGTTGTGGGATCAAAACTCTAATTTTAAATGGCTGAAACTGTAATAAAAAGTATTAGCTTACATTGGAAGGACTGAAGCTCCAATACTTTGACCACCTGATGCAGAGAGCCAACTCATTGGAAAAGACCCTGATGCTGAGAATGATTGAGGGCAGGAGAAGGGGATGACAAGATGAGATGGTTGGATGACATCACTGACTCAGTGGACGTGAGTTGGAGCTGTTGTAAGGACAGGGAAGCCTGGCACACTGCAGTCCATGGGGTCGCAAAGAGTCAGACACAACTTAGCGACCAAACAACAGCAATAGTAACATCATGAGATCTGAGTTATTCTAGGGGCTCTACGTTGTTACCCAAGGACCCTGTTCTTGTCATTTCCTATTTCCTACCTTACATCCTCAGTGTGTCAGCAGCTCTGTGCTCAGGTCACGTCCCCCCGTCTTTTGTGGTTGCAGATTGGCTGCTGAAGCTCCAGGCTGCACCTCCAGAGGAGGAGAAAAAAGTCTGATCTTTTGCATGGTTTTAAGAACCAGAAAACCCTTCCCCAGAGCACTTCACAAACTGTCTCCTCAGAGCTCAGTGGCCACAGTTGCTCCACATGCTCTTATCGGAACCAGTCCCCTGGGAGTGGGTTCAGTTCAGTTCAGTCACATGATCCAGCGGATGTTGGCAATTTGATCTCTGGTTCCTCTGCCTTTTCTAAAGCCAGCTTGAACATCAGGGAGTTCACGGTTCACGTATTGCTGAAGCCTGGCTTGGAGGATTTTGAGCATTACTTTACTAGCATGTGAGATGAGTGCAATTGTGCGGTAGTTAGTTGGGGTGGGTTAGGGCTTCATGATTGACTAGCTCCCTAAGGATTTACCACCTGGGGTTGGGGCCGCCGCCCAGGAAATACTTGGATACTTGGTGACATAGGAAAATGAAGATCTGTTAGAAAATTTAATTTAATTTAAATAAATTTGCAAGATGCAAAACAGCTTTAAATAAAAGGAAATGGGAGGTTTTCGTAGGTGCAGTCATTGTGTTTGTGTTGTTATGTACACATAAACACACACAACGGTCTGATGTTAGCTGCTGAATAGGAACTTGGGTTCTCAGAATTGACAGCCTCAGGCCCAGAGCTGAGAACATTAGGTGTTAAGAATCCTCTTGTTACTAATAAGTTCGCTGGGGCAGCCCCTTCCCTAAAGGGCTTCTGAGAAGCACAGATCAGTGAAACCACCGTCACCACCACCCTAGCATCAATGGGCAGAGGATAGAGGGAGTCTCCCTTTGAAACCAAGAAAAAGAGACACTGGGAGAATTTAGGGTGTCTGCCAGAAAGGAGATTGACAGTGGTTCCCCAAGTGGGCGTATGTTCTCCTTAAGCTGTGCTTGTCCTGCAGGATCAAGGGAGAGGGCCCTGGAGAGAGAGTAGCAAGAGAGCTGGGCTAGGAGGTCAAAGAAAGGGCTGGTCCACTGTCCTTTTCCTCCTCCTTCCTGCCGAGGGGAGGGGAGGGGAGGCAGGAGGTCCTTCCTGCATCAGTAATGTCCTTGAATCAGTAATGTAGGTCTTCTCTCTCACGCTTCTGCTCTTCTCTTATCTGGTCGTTGCCGCTTCACTCTCACTTTTTAAAAAGTTATCGCCCCTGCTGCTGTTGACCATGGCACTCCGCAGACGAGGCCTGTTGAATCAGAGACGATCTCTGAGCTGACCGAGTGGCACGCTTTCTGAGTCTGCACATGCCAGACAGACTGGCTGACACTGGGCTGACATGGAGAGCTTCGGAGCTCAAAGATTGCCACTTCTAGGGTTTCCCTGACCCATGCGTAATTCAGCAAGCCTGGTTAATCAATCCAGTTAGTGAAAAATTGAGCTTTCTCCTGGTTTTCTTTAAGATTCTTAAGAACAGATTTTATAAAAGTCATTTAGCGAAGCCCCTGATAATATGCACATTATTGTTTAGAACATGAATGCAGGCCTCGCCTTGAGCCTATGTATTGAAGACTCATAGTTCCTCTTCGAGTTGCTTTTCTGCCTTGAGAACATTGTGGTTAGAGAAAATTTTTTCATGTTCGAAGCACATTGTTATTATTTTTATATCTACTTTATTATCACTGAATGTTTTTTCTTTACAATTTTCCAGATACTCGAGTAGAAGGATGGTTTCTTCTGGACAATTACGTCCCCACCTTGGTCTGCTCCATCCTGTACTTGCTAATCGTGTGGCTGGGACCAAAATATATGAAGACTAGGCAACCGTTCTCCTGCCGGGGGATTCTAGTGGTATACAACCTCGGACTCACTCTGCTGTCTCTCTATATGTTCTGTGAGGTAAGTCGGAGGCTGACACGGCTTCCTCTGCTTCAGGGTACTTGTGTCACTGTCCTGAATCTCAGGCCTAAGTGGAGAAGGCCAGCGGTGGGGTGGGGGAGGGGAGGACAGGTACAGGAATGCATTTTGAGGATGTTCTACAATCGATTTTTCAAAACACTAGAGTTATTTGTACAAATGTGCCTTCTGGAATATGTAAAATAGAAGCCTTTGCTATTGATTCTTTTGTTATGTATGTTTTGTGTTACACACAGAATTAAACATTTTCAGAAGCGCTCTCATGCAAGCAAAATATAGAGTAGAAATTGAACAAAATGCAAAAAAAGCAGATCTGAGAGCATTTTATTAGGAAGCGTTTAATAAATGCCTGATTCTTATTGGGAGGCGGTCGGGGGAGGAAGTGGGCAGAGTCTGCGTCTGGTGTATTTGTGGTCAGCCAGCCTCTCTCCATCTTGATCTGATCACTGTCAACAGCTTGGAGATAGAACAAGTTATTTTTATAAAAAGCTGAGAAGAGTAGATAGGTTAGTGTTTAGGGTTTGAATGGTGTGTATAAGTTCAGGCCAGATTGCTTCTGCTATAAAACAAAGATGCTGAAAACCAAATTTGATGATCTCAAAGGCTTAAGTAAGAGTGAAAGATAACATCAGATCGGCACGTAAGCCTCCTATTTTGACAGTACAGTCAGGCTTTAAAGTAGGAGAGGAAAGCTCTCTCTGGGATAAGCATGATTTATATGCATTTTAGGAGCAGAACTACACTGTTGAGGTTTATAACATAAAACTACTCCTAAATCTCTGGGGCGGAGAATGACGCCATACGTAAAACAAACACTTTGAAGTACTCCTGTGTAGATTGTTAACCTTTCATTGTGACTTTAATTCTCCAAGAAGAGGAAAAGGAGAGAAATTAATATGACTCTTACAGTGATTTCCCCACCAGCCTCGAGCTGTGCTGGGGGTCTGTCTGACTGTGTGGGTATGTGCGGGGGTCTGTGATGCAGGAGCTGGTGGGAAGCACTGTGTCTGATGCTCAGAGACACAGCCACAGAGGGAGGCCTGGGTCAGGTTCCCCCATGTAAATCTCATAAAGCAAGGTAAAGGTTTTATGATTAAGAATTTATAGATGCTATTCTCATTGCTTTTATGCCAACAGTCTGTGCAATGCTTACAACTCCTTTTTTTGCTTCTTTTCTGTCCTGTTCTAGAGCGAAAGCAGTTTAATTAGCCTCCGAGATGGAGACTGTGGGCCTCGAGGCAGGGGCAGTGACAGGCCTGGGCCCAGCCCTGTGCTCATCTCTGTGTTCCAGGGACAAAGCCGCAGTGAGCTGTGAGGTGTCTCAGAGTGAACCGCATACTATCCCATACTTGATAGATAAGAGAGCCATTTCCTTACGAAGGCTCTTATAGAGTTAATTATTACACTTAGCAATATTCTAGAGAAAAAGTATTTAAGACTGTTAAATCTTATAGAACTTACGTTATCTGCTGTATATATTTCTCAAGCCCTAGAGATATAATGACAGCTTCATAATTTAACCTCTCAAACAGCTAATTCACTGGTAAAGAGGGGAAGAAAGTGCTGGGTAAATTACTGCCAACTGCATGTGACTGAATTTGGGGGATCTGTTAATAAGAGCGTTGTGAATAGGAGGTACCAATTTTTCCTCCAGGACAGCTTGGTGGAAACATTAGAAAATGTTGAGCAGTATCTAAGCCCTGAATATAGAGATGTAGGAAATATACAAAGGAGGTTAAATATGTTTAACTCACAACTTAGAGAAGTAATGGATCAGTTCAGTTCAGTTAAGGGGACAATAATCCTTAAATCAAGTTTATAAAAATAGAGCCAGAGCAGATATTCTCGAGTTGAAAATTAACCCTAGTATCCACATTAGATGATATTTACTTTGGATTTTGTCTGACTTTTTTTTTTTCCTGTACTTACATAAACCCTTCAGGAATATCCTGATAACATGTCTTTTGTCAGCTTTTAAATTTCATTGTAGCCACTGGTTTTTCCCTTTCTTCTTTTCTTAGCACTTATAGTCCAGTGAATACTAAAACACAGGACAATTATGGAGTTTCATAACCGAACAAATTAAAGAGATCCTGGAGCCCAGCTGGGCCCCTCACTTCAGGGAAATGTGCCAAGAGTTAGAACCATTTAAAATGATCCAAAGAAGGAGAATAACCCAATGACTATCTTAAAACTGTGAAATTCATAAATTCACTCAGGTGGCTGCTCTGTCCTGACCTGGGACTTTTCTGATGTGTCTGCCATGCTCTCCTGGCCTCTGGGCTCTTGTCACCAAAGCACGGAGGATCTAATTGCTTGGTTTGTCACAGTCCAGAGGGGAGCGTCCCGTGCAGGAATCGGAGGACTCAGCACTAGCAGCAGGAAGCAGAGTCAGCACGTAGACCTTGAACTTGAATGAAGAGAACTGCTGGCTGCCTTCCTGTACCCCGTCCACTCAAACCCCCAAGACCAGGTTCTTCCTTTCTCTGGGTCTCTGCCCCCTAGAAACTCCCGATTTCTTTTTTTTTTTTTTTTTTTTT